>CAEFZX010018549.1:0-112312 GCA_903066825.1 Alfaro cultratus | reverse complement strand
TACCGGGTGGTACCGGGTGGTACCGGGTGGTACCGGGTGGTACCGGGTGGTACCGGGTGGTACCGGGTGGTACCGGGGCTTTGAGCTGCAGTACCGTGTCTTATATCAGGATGTATTCTGACTCAGACTGCCTGTAGCAAACCGGGCCTTTAGCAGAATGATAAAGTTAAAGTCAGACGTTTTCTCTGCGGCCGAAGCATTTCTGTGTTTAGGGGCGAGGCGGGTTTTTCCCGCTATTGCGAGAACAATTACGAAAACATAAATAGAAACAGTTTTTCTAACAACAACATTAGACCTACGTTTTTATTCAAAAACCAATGTATGAAAAAACATTCTTGCCCATAATTTGTTAGTTAGAGGGTCCAGATCCGCCCCCCTCTTCCTCACCATGGACCCGGAGTCTGAACAACATGGAGGCAGAAACTGAGAGTCATTATTAGACTGAGAGCAGCCAGACTAGTTTATTTTTGCTAAATTATTATATTTAGCTAAATATTATTGCTGAGGGGCACAAGCAGGCCTTCTGACATACAGATGTAAAAAAAATTGAAAAATTGAAAAAAAAAAATTTTTGAAAAAGAAAAAACAAAACTCAAAAAAGGCACTAGACGCATCAAGGATAAAAGGGGCAGGGGCTCAGGCCCCTTTTCCTCCAGCCTTTGCACGTTCCTGCTGCAGAATAGGATTCTCTCACTCATTTTATTTCTGATCACTAACAAGGCATCAAGAACATGACTGCTTTTACCAAGCGATCTATACAAAGTCTCGTTAGTAAAAAAGAAAGTCATATCAGATACCACATGCTATTTTATCATAAACCAAAAGTGACCAAAGTTTGTAAGATATTTGGATGTCTTTGGACAGAAATGGCAGCATGATTTTAAAAACATGGGCGCTTGTGCTGCCTTCCTGAAATACATCTTCCTCCCACAGTTCAAAATAGGCCTTTTGAAGATTTTCCAATTCTTGTTAGTAGTTACAGAAACAACAAGAAAAAAGACATTATTCACAGATCTGAGATTTTGGTTTGACAGCTCAAAATGGCTTTAGTCTTTAACAAACAGAATATGTTAAAGAGATGAAAGTCAAATTTTAAATGAGCTTCAAAAAAATTGTAATGTGGATTTCTAAACCACTGACGCTTTGGTGTAAATTAATAATCCAACCCTTTTCTACACCCACTAAGTCTTCACAAGTGAGCTAGTGCCAATGTCCATTAGCCGATTGGTAAAGCCAAGACAGATCGTCAGTCCATCACAGGGAAAACAGACACACAGCTGCACTTGAGGCAGTCAGGAGTGGCCAGTTAACCAGAAGTTCCTCTTAATTGATAAAGTTTGATTCAAACAGTCCAAACCTCCATCGCAACAAATTGGGTCATAGAATATCCCAGCATTTTTTAAGAGTTGTCCTTTTAAATCAGTGTTACGTGTTGTGAGTATTTCAGAGATTCTTCCTTCAAAGAACATGTTGAGACCTTACTTAAGCATGCATTTTTGAGTAAAAGTGATAAGGAGTGATAAGAAAGACAACAGTGCACCCAAAATATTCTTGAAATCTGCCCGTTAGCATTGTCATACTGACTCAGGAAAGTAAATGAAACCACAGGCTGGGGAGGCTTTAACTCTGCTTCACTCAAATTCAGCACACAGGGCAGATAGAGGTTAAATTAAAAACAAGTTGAAGAAAGTTATCCCATCAGGAGAATTAATTAACAAAAATGTAGAGACATGCGAACATAAACCGCTTTCCAAACGTGACATAAACTTGACTTTGCAGGATTCAGTGCTTCACTCTGCGTTTTGGATTATTGATTGTCTAGTGGTTGACATCCATGGTGAAACATACTTTTGCTGTGTTTGCATTGTCCTGGGGGATGCAGAATGACCAAGGCTCTTTTTACTGTGAGAAACAAAGAACTGTGTCACAGCCATTTGCAAGACTGCTTTGCCTTTTTCTTTTTAATATAATAAATATATTTAATATGTCAGAGTTATGCAGCAGCTTTTGTTTTTGAGTTGCTTGATTTCTAAAAACTGAACACAAAAACTGTGCAGAGCATTTAGACCACAAGAAAGATTCGCATGTTCTTTACTCCAGCTTAGAAACTAAACTCTGAGTTGAAATTACAGTGAATATGCAGCATAATGTGCTTCATTGTGGAGATTCAGATGAATCTGAGGCACCATCATAGGAACAGAACAGTCTTTTGAAAGTGCTGGAGTTACTTGAATATACACTACTCTGCAACACACACTGTTTGATGATGCAAGCCAAACTTTTCCAATTGCTAAAATGTGCTATGGTTCAATGGTTTTGGACATTACATTCACAGATAGCATTTGTTAGAAGATTGGTTCTCAAAGTTTTAATGACTTAGTGTTCGTTTATAGAGTGAGCATATAATGAAGGTCCAGAGAGATACGAACATTAAGTATATACATAGTAAGAACCACTTTTTCACTGTGACGTTTAAGATCATTGGCGCATAACAAGATTCTCAGAGGGAATAAACATCTTCTTCAACTTTTACTCACTGGACTTGGCTAATCAATGATGTTGAAATATTCTTGGTAAAGGATATGAATTCAAAGTTGCATTTTGTTGGGGTTATGAATGTGAGAGCCTTTGTGAGTGATTCTGTTAAAATCCTTTGAGTTCCCTTGCTTAGATTAGTCCTTTGCAACTTCGTTACAATTCCTTTTCAGTGTTGTAAATTCTTGGACAACACTGGAAAGGATTATGTTTGCTCAGATGAAGCCGATCATATTGCCCACACAACGTAGGATGCACAAGTAGGAGCAAATCAGTTTTTTTTTTTTCTTTTTTCTTTTTTTGTTACTGCACTTTTCTTTCCTCATCACACGAGCTTGGTCATAACAAAACCTAACGTCCATCTTTTTCACCAGTCTTCTTTCACGGTGATGTTTGCTAAATAGCACTATACCTAATCTGAATGGCACGCCCCCCGCAGTCCATGGATGTCAGCCGTTGTAATGCCTCCAGTAGGTTACAAATCACTGAACAACCTGGCAGTACCTAATGCGACTCGCCTCGAAAAAGGAGACTTGCACGTGTAGAATCTGTGTTGCAATCTAAAACATGTATTATGCAGTTTTAAAAATGACAAAATTTCAGTAAATTTCATATGAAGTAAGCCCCATGTTCATCAACCATAATAGGCGTCATTTTAAGGAAGGATGGAGATTGAGGGTCTCCAGTTAAAAACTCTGTTGTTAGATTGGAGCTTGCAGGTTGTCTCTATGTGTGGAGAGTTTTCAGGGCCTCTCAGGCTCCCATAGCTACAGGGCACGCACATGCATGTTAGGTTACATGTTAACTTTAGTTACATTGTGTGCTTGCCTGCATGTTTGTTTGGCCCACATGTCTCTATGCTGATCCCTAAAGGGACGAACATTCGCTATAAATGAAGAGGGAAAAGGAGAGGCAGAAAGTGAGCAAATAGATCAGAGGCTTTAATAAATTTCCTCACTGTCTTTGGTAAGTTTAATTGCCAGACAGCAATTAAAGAGTCTATTCATCACTTGCCTAAAAAATGTACTGTGATTTTATCGAAAGCAAGTTTAAATTTTTACAGACCATGTTGATGTTCCACAATAGGTGAAATAGAAAAAAGGTAAAATTATATACATATACAAATCCCCATAAATAAGCTTGAGCCACTATATTAAAACCTCTTTATCTAAAGAGGTTTTAATAAATAAATAAATAGGTAAAATCCTAAATAAAATAATTTCAGCTATTTACTTGTTATTCCTTTACTTTGCTTAACTGATTGGCCTCAGTGTCTCTCTCTCATGAACTGGTGCTTTTTTTCTGGCTTAGTTTTTTTTTTTTCAATCTGCAGATTTATTCATTAATTTGTGCTTTAATATAGGTATGTATATCTTCATCCATTAAGATACTTTAAAGCACCATTGGTTTTCTTCAACATAAAACCATAAAAACAGGGGCTCATCCAGGAAGAAATTAACTTTACAGAGTCGATTTTTATTTTTTATTTTTTTTTGTTCAGTTTAATTTTTGCTCTCATTTTGCCTTTTTGAGTCCAGAACTGCTCACACCATCTCTGTTTCCCACTTGGCAATAGAAGCTGAGCAGTAATGTGAGATGAATTGCATTATTTTAGACTGTGACATTTTTTTTCATGCAAGTCAGTCCATCATAATTAATGAATAATTAGCAAGGATCATTTGTGGGAACTATTTATAGAACTGATTGCTGTTTTGACAAGGAGCAGGAACTCTGTGGGCTTCATTTCTCCTACTTATTTGATGAAACGTTATATAATCTCCTACTCTTAACAAAATTTTTAGTTATTTCTTTAAAAACTTGGAATATTGTGTAATTTTGCAAATGTACAGTCTGTCACTGTTTGTTCATGTGAAAAGATTCAGGAGAGTTTAAACATTTAACTGCCATCCATATAATCATATCTCTTTTACTGGCAGCCAGAGATAATAACTCCATCTTTCATCTAACAATCCATCTTCAGCGTCAGTCAAAAATCAATACAAGCCGGCCGGGCCATTTTGTTGCATTGGAATATACAGGCACCTGAGCAAACAGCCTGCACACACAGGACCCACAAACAATTGGCTCATCCCAACCACAACATCTGTAACCCATCACATCTTTCAAAATGCAACAGAGCTGATTTTTGTCAGCAAATTTGAAGAAAGGAATCAAATTAGGAGCCAAGAGTTTACATCTGTCAAAGATAATGAGGAGAAAGAGATTATTACATGAAAGTGTGATAGCATTGTTCAAACATATTGATAAACCTTTAACTTTTCTAATAATATAGCCACTGATTTCTACGTAATAATGGCTCAGAGGTTTGTGAGAGAGCATCTTTGAACAAATAGCATCATAATGATCACAGACCTAAGCAGACAAGGTAGAAGTGAAGTCGTTTAAAAACCTTAAAGTGGGATTGCTCAACTTCATAAACTCTCAACATATCACACAGCACTGCTCAATATGCCAGTGGAAAATAGAAAGAGCATGGTACAACCTTACATCTGAAAAGAGAGGACAGAGATTCACCTCTGATTTTAGAGAAATTATTGACAGATTAAATGTTAATCATGTACTGCACAGAAGTGGCTTTTAGTGTGGCAAGAGAAAAGAATGGAATGATTAGTTTAACGTTTACCGTGCAACGATATTATGATCTACAAACTTTAGGCATACATGTAATACTGTACATCACTCTGAACCCACAGTGAAACATGGTGGTGGCAGCATCATGTCGAGACAGGGAAGCTGCTCAAAGCAGAAACTAGAAAAATACAGAGCAGTTTTTGATGAAGCTGCACAAAACTCGAGACTGAGGCAGAAGTTCACCTTCCAGCAGCAAAATGAGCCTTATCGTAGATCTGGGGCAGAAATAGAGATTTATGCTCAGCCATGAGTTAGAATGGTCCTGTCAAAGTCCAGACTGAGTTCCAGCTGAAAATATGTCAGTACTTCAGAATGGCCGTCCCCTCATTCAGTCTTTATTTCACAAAGATGAAATAGCTCACGCTGTTGAATGGGTGGGAAAAAAATATTCTTCAGATACAAAACTGACACAAAGTAAAAGTCTTGCAGAAGAAGGTGATTCTATAAAGTACGGATTCTGGGTCAATTCCAAACCCAATTTTGTGCAAGAATGTTGCAAAACTTTATTTTGAAAATACGGTAAAATACTGGCAGTTTTGGTTGCCAGAATTTTATCGTATAAAGACGGTAAAGTTCTGGCAACGACAGCTGCCAGTATTTTACCGTAAATTAGAGCCGTTTTTTCTTTACAGTGCAGACTCTGATGAATTACAAAAAAGGATCACAGCATGTGAAAGTTACCAAGAAGTGAGGATTAGATTTCAGTTCATCTACATAATTTAGAGCTCAAGTGTCCCACGTGCTCAATAGCTCTTTCTCCAGTTCCTCATGAAGTCCTTCATCTCCAAAGCGGTGTGACGGCACAGGAGCACGGCTGAAATGCAGGATGACAAGGCTGTGTGGCAAAAAAACACAACACAAAAGAAACTGCCGACTGTCATTTGTATGCAGCGTGGACCTTTCTTTCTTGACAAGTTGAACCTGTGCAGAAACTCTCTCTCCCAGAACAGCCGATAAATTGTCTGTAGTGAAAAGAGCAGCTGAGGCACATCTCTGCTCTTTTTCGGAGTGGAATCTGTTCTTCTCTCAGTAGTTACAACAGAGCAAAATACAAAAAGTTGTACGAAGGGAAAAGGGAGGAATTTTAACCTCTCTGTAATACGGCCATGACAAAGAGAAGCTGGGAGACAGATAGAGAACCTTATTAAGTTCTGCTCTCCAGCAGCTTAGTTCTCAAGACTTGAGTGAGTTTTATCTGCAAGCCTCTTCGAGCATGACCACAGTAATGAACCTATTAGCCATGAAATTGACTTTTCGGATAAATAGTGAACAGCTGAGAGCATTAAAGTCCTTTTGTTTGCAAATCATAATTGTGCGTGGCTCGATCTGTTTAATTTATTTATTTACAACGGGATCTGCACACGTGCAGCAACGTGTGGGCCCGTCTTCGTTCCAGAGAAACCCATTATCTTGTTGTTTTGCATGTATGAATAATGGCGTACAGCCACATTATTCTCCCGAATTGAAATGTTTTATTAGAAATCAGCACTTAACATTTACAGAAAATGCAGATAAGTGAATTACTGTGGCCTTTATTTTGTTTTATGTAACCCTTAGGAGTTAAGACAGGTAGAGAATGAGCATCAATCAGTCATTTGTGGATAAGACAAAACATTTTCCCCCCATCCAGTTATTTATCGTGTTTGAAAAAAATTGAGAGAGCAAATTTCAATGACGTGATTTAAATACCACCCATATTTTTTTCTCAGTTTGCAAGTCTGTCTTCTCTTGATTCTCTTATCTTTAGGTACATGTAGTTTGGTGCACAGTCTTAACAGCCAATATACAAAAATTTGTGAATGTTTAAAAGTCAACCATCATCAGATAAGCAATGTAACGGGTTACGTTTAAGGGAATTTATGTATCTCAACATGTAAAAACGCAGCACATTTCTTGAAATAAAACTTACTTGGAGCTGGTCTTCCAAATCAACTGGTTGTGTTCCTGTTCATGGTTTAATTTTTGGATATGAAGCACAGTCACCAGCATGGCAGCGATTCCTATTCTTCTGTTGCAGTTTTACAATGTAAACTCTCCGTGGACGCTTGGAGATTTTTCCAGTCTGGCATCAGTTGCAGCCAGTCTTTGTTTTCCATCCTCAGCTGGCAGAAAAAGAAAAAAAAAGGTCTTTTTGTTTTGCTGCATCCCCCCACTATTCTCCGTGTCCAGTTTTCCATTCCATTTGGCTGCTTGTCAAATAACCTCTACAGCCATCAGGCTGAAATCATCTGCAGCCGTGCTCAAAAGTTGCTTGTCCCTTTCGTTTCTTTTGTGTTCGTACCATTTATGGTTTGCAGAGCTTCCAGGCAAGCCATTTATCTTTTCTTTCAGTAATACTCCTAATCAGACATTTAGGACATTCACTGTGAAAACATAGATCATGTTTAAGATAATGTACACAGCCACAAAAGTTGCAAATGTTTTACATGCCTTTTAAAACAATTACTTCTGGTTTTAAAACTCTGGTTTTATTTCTATATGCTACAATATAACGGCATCAACATTCTGTAAGCAGCTTTATATCAACAGTATTTTCTGAAGTTTGGGACTAATTTCTTAGATAAACTCCATCTGATCAGTATCAAGACGGCTATTAAGATTTTAAAATAATATCATACCCTAATGATGCATAATTATCTTTAATCAGTCGTCATCCGTTCAGCTCTAACTTTATCATTTATCTCAGTACTATCTATTCTGGCAACATCAAAAAGGTTTTTTTTTTTTGTTTGTTTTTTTTTGCAATATAATGAGAAAATGTTGCATTTACAGATAGAAACTAATCTCATTTGAATGCACCACATTGTTTCCTGTCAGGGATTATAGCTTGTCTGCTCTTCTTCCTCAGTCTCCACCTTCACTGCCTCCTTCTCCTCTTCATGTCCTCTAACTTTTTTAAACTCTAACCTCCAGTTAGCGAGTCTTAAGATCTCAAAAGCAAGAATCATTCCCTATTTGTCCCCAGTTGCGCATTTACCCCACAAAATGGCCTCTCAAGATGGCCGACGGCTAAGTGGCTAAAGTGACCAACTGTCCCAAAGTGGCCACTATGGCCCTCAAAATGGCCGCCCCTGGGTGTTGAGCTAAACAGGCTGTGTGTTCCTGGTGTCTCACATTGTCCCATTCGGCCTCTGTCCTCCCATTGGAAACCCTCGGACTCTTTGAGTGGTCAAAAACCAAGGCAAGGGTGTCACCTTGTGAAATTCTGCTAAATGCGGTTGCCAAGTCCCATATGTGCCCTTGTGACCCCATTCTGTGATGAGCCCCGTGGCCCTGCAATTTTGGACACAAGGACCATCGTTTTAGTCCCGTCTGGTTGACTTTTGGCCTCTCTATCTTACTATCTTCATGTGTCTGTTTAGTTTTGACATTTTTGTAAATTTATTTAGTTCTGCCATACTTTTCCTAAAGGCGTCTCACTGCTGGCTTTCTTCGGTCAAACGTTCTTTAAGACATTTCTGCAAAATCCAATATATGTATTCAATCATTCAAGAGGAAAAACAATAACACCATCAAAATACTTTGACATCAGTCAAAAAACATTAAGACTTTTATCAGGATAATACAAATGTTATCATGAGTTATAGATCTTCATCAATATATCCTCCCGTGTTTACTCCACTTGGGATGTAAAGCTGTGTGTCACAGAGGAATACATGAGTGTTTATTAAAAGAATTAGCATTTCTTAATTAGGACACTGTTTTTTTGATCTATTGCACACTAACTATTTTATCTGCAACCAATAAATTTAAATAACAGTGGAAGGAGCCGTCAGGTAAAGCAGCCGGTTTGGTTATTTCCTCAGCTGAAGAGTACGATAATAAACACTCCTGTGCTGTTTTTTTAGTCGGCTCAACTATTGCCCAAATCCCGGAGCGTATATGAAATGTCCCACCACAACACAGCTATATTGTGCGAACCAATCAGCATATCCCATTGTGCTGAGTGTCAAACACTGGCTGATTGATTGTAGTTCTGCTTTGCACCGCTCCGCTCAGAGCTCAGTCCTCCAATGACAGCGCGGACACGCAGATGAATAATGCATGTCTATATCAACCCATCTTGCAGGAACGATGCAACCAGGGAACAAGATGGATAGACAAAATGAGGGACAGGTGGCCAGAAACTGGCAGGTGAGGAAGATGAGCACTTAAGCGATTTGACATAAGTCTCAGAAAATTACATTCTCCAAAACCGAGAACAGAAAGAAAAACCCTTCACTATCTTACATGAAATTGCGCTACAAAACTTAAATGCGTATCAGCGTCTCAGCAGGTCTTTTGGGAGAGGTTTTATCCCTCCCTGAAGCAGCATTCTGTGACTCTAATGGCTTTAAACAGGTATATATCCACTGCTCTCCTTCTGTTACGCAGCATAAGATAATGCTGTAACTTAACTGCATCATAATCCTGCTGTGACCTCAAAGCAATATGCAGCGGTGCTAAAAGTGACAGAAGTCTAATAAAGTTCACAAACTAAAGGACCAGTTACTTATATAGACTTAAGATTAATCTTTAGCTTTTTCTAGGAGTGAAAAAATGTAAAACATTTCATAAAACTGCTGTAAATAAAGTTCCTTTTTCCTCCAAAGCCCTGTCACATAAAATGTACTCCTTGTAACTTCCTATTCTAAGTGAAGAATATGTTTATTTTCTAAGCCAACACAATTTGTTAACCATAACAATATCATCAGGTAGACAAAAATAGCAGGCCACCCGATCCATTGAAAGCTAATTAAAAAGTATAATATGGCTAATTAAAATTACACTATCAATACATGTCATTACATGTAATTGTCCATTACATGGAGTCATGTAATAACCTACCCAGCACTATTTGTCACATACATACTGTAGCTTACAGTCTAAATGCCTGCTTTCCTCGTGTTTCAAACGTAAGAAACCCTAAACAAGGTTTTAATGATTCCTGCATTGACAGCATGTAGGGTTTTTGCAGCAGTCAAAAGTGTTGTGGCTGCTGTGACCTGAATTCTGAATAAATTGGTCCGCTCATTTCAGCGGAGGTGTCAGCTGTCTGGCTCTGCGTTCACTTTGTAAAACTAACACAAAAGTGTTTTCCTGTGTCCTGTTCTTGTTGTGGAGTTTGTTGGTAGGTGTCGGTGAATGCGAGAATTGTCACATTTGAGCCAGCAAAGATGAATAAAGCTAAAGCAGTAAATAGTCTCTGTAAACAGCAGGCAGCATGCATTTAAATACTGCGGGATTTTCCGTACAGACTACCCACCTACTCACACATGGCATCATGCTGTTCCTTGTTTGGCTGCAAATTGGTGGAAATGTAGCGAGGGTAAAATTTCTTCTAGCACCTTACATAAAGGAAATAGAACAAAACTGGAGATAACATCACAGACTAAACTGTCGTATCACATCAATTCTTAGCATTTAACATATCTCTAAAAAATCTTAAGACTGTTTTTACTATAAGTGAATTTCCTGTTATTGAATGCTGGATGCTTACATAAACTTATTATGAGCATTAATGACACTTCTGCTCAGGTTTATTTGTTATTTCCCAAAGGCGAGATTCAGATATATGTTATTTATTATTCATTTATTTATATGTATCATATTTTGATACTACTCTGTTTACCTTTGTGTTGTTGGAATCCCTGTAGAAACTCACAACCGCTACCAACCATTAGAAATAAAACAAAAACCTGCACAATTACTTTAAATCCCACTAAAGAGCCACTTGAAATGTTCAAGTTTTATCTGGTCTTTAAACAATAACTTGCATAATTCTGACTGGGTTTTTTTATTGCAAATGTTTTGGTCCTCAGTTGCTACGTTCTCTGTTTTTCTGTACATCCTGGTTTGTTTCAGTCTTTGACTGATCGATGTCACAGGTGGTGATAATTCCAGCAACAGTGGATTGTCTTCAGCAACTTCACTGCTCCACAAATTGGTTTCAGCCCTGTGGTCTTGATGAGGAGAGAAATAAAAGCCTCCCATCTGTAATGATCTAAAAAATACAGTAGTTTCATACACAACATTTGAGCAGCTGAGTATGTCTCCCTTTAGAGATTACATTTAACCAAAACATCTTCACTCTGCTGTAGTCACAATTATTACTGAGGCAATCAAGTCTTTGCTGTTGATTACATAATGGCATCAGATTATTTGAAGTATATGTTTTGTTTAGTTTTCTGATGCATGTAGCACCAAGTGATCAGCGCATTAAACAACCTGACTAAACTAAATATTGAAGAATCTTTTAATATCCGAAAATTAAAGTCGTTTTTACCTCACCGCCATTTATTTATTTATTTATTTATTTATTTATTTATTTATTTATTTATTTATTTATTTATTTCAGACAGACAAAAGTAAAAGCAAGCAAGAAAAACAATTAAAATGATCATGCCCAGTTGACATGCAGTTCACACTATCTGTTCGAAAAAGGAGCAGGTTGAAGATCTTATGATTTCCTGCCCCTCTCATACCGATCAACTTATAAACAGTTAAATCTACAAACACCAGATAAACTTAAATTATTACCAGATAAACCTAAATTATTTCCACACTTAAATCTCACATTCTCATCTTTAAATGCACAATCATTTGAACAGTTCATTTGCATAGTTTAAGGAAACATAAAATACTTTCTGTTTGGTTTTCAGATAAAAGGTCAGAATCAGTCAATCTAAGAACAAAAAAAAAAAGAAAATTTAAACTTATTGTTGCGTGAGAATAAAGCCTCAAAAACTTCTGCTAGTTTGGCTGATCTAGATTATTTTATTCTTAGCTATTGATGCCAACGTCATAACACTGTCTGCGCATTCCTATTCTAGGTCAAATGAAGACACAAACATTAAGTTACAAAAAAACAAAACCCAGAATCTTCATTATATTCAATTCAGTGGAAAACACAATTTTTGAGAAAATCGACATTCCAGGGCTTAGAAGCACAATTCAGAGAAACCACACATGAAACCTCCATAGATGCTACTCAAATATTTTATACCCTGACTTCTTCCTACCATGCCTGAAACCTGAGACTGACTTTAGCCGGTTCATGGATTTCTCACTGTGCTTTTGTCCTTGTTCACTAAATCCTCCCAGTTTTGCACTCCCCTGTGGCAGCAATTAGCCCCCACTCTGTCAGGGGCTAATAGCTTTAAAATTGAGTCACTACAGGTAGTACACCTGTTCCAGGAGGTTAAGCAGAGAACAGGACCCTGATCTCACCACACTGGGCAGTTGTTGTGGGTTTGATTTAGTGTAGGAGTATCTGTGTGATTTTTATTTTTTTTAATACCTTAGTAGAAGAGAAATCATATTTTCGTCTTGTCATCCCTTGGAAGAGATTTCACCCCATGCTCTTGATCTGATCGGACCTCTTCATCTCCTCCGTCTGTTTGACTCCATTTGTCTCCCGTAAGCATCAAAAATTTATCATCTCACCATCTACACTCACGCTTTCAGATGGGGGATTCTAAGTGGCATGAGATAGCATTTATGACTCTGATGTTTGCTTCCCGCATTTCAGGGTTAAACCTTAAAATTACACAATAGTCTATGCCAGTGTGACCTTTCCTGCTGATGAATGGGCGGTCTCATGCAGCAGGACGACAGTGGCGCTTTAAAACGTCCATCTGCCCTTGTTTTTATTTTTGCACATCAGAGTCCTCCTAACCCGGCACTCTGTCTCTAGCCTCTTACCAAGCTTCAATCTTCTTTCCGATACCCCTTTCAGACCTCCATTTTCCACTTTCCATTATCATTCCCACACAGCACTCTCTTTTTGGAAGCCATGTGCCATCTCTAAATCTATCTGTGCGCTTCTCTTTAAAAGCCTTTCTGTCTCTGACCTGACTGAAGGACGACATCATCACTGATATCGCCCACTGCCTATTTGTTAATGAGCCAAACACTTTTGCTCAATATGTAGGTAAGTGTTTGTTCATATCATACGGTTTATGTCAGAATTCCCATAAAGTCACAAAAATAATATTTTAAAAATTCTCTGATCTCTTCCTCCAAGAGAGAAAGGCCTGTTCTTTATTAAAAAACATATTTTAGCCTAAAAAGACTCCAAAAAAGGCTGTTAATTATTTAGTTCATCCAATTAGCATGTATTTTTGAATGTCTATTTAGCTTTTATTTAGCTTTTTTAATAGTGTTTAGTGCCTTGCAAAAATATTCACGCCTCTTGAACTTTTTCACATTTCATGACATGACTTTTCCACATTGTTTGAAATTTGTTTTATTGAGATTTTATGTGATCAGCCAAAAACAAAGCAGAGCACAACTGCAAAATGTATTGAAAAGGACACATACACAACAGCAGCATGTGTATGTATTCATTTTTGGGCTACAGGTTAAAATATCTGTTCTTTGAAATTTAGTGCCCCACGTTTCATATTTGTTCTACTATTACAATTATTATTTATTCAACAAACAATTTTTCTTCTGATAGGAAATGAAACAAGCATCTTCTAGTGATGAAGCTGCATGTCTAAAACCGTCCACATCCTTTTCAATAATGACTATAAAATTCTTTATTGACATTACAGACACCAAACTCTTGCTGTCCAGCATTTTGCATTTTTCTGGTGGTATTGTAGAGATTTATAAGCTCTCAGTCTTTGAGGTTGGAATGCCTTCCTGCCATCACCCTAATCTTTTAGCTCCCTCTACAGATTTGAATCAGGATTCTGGCTCCAAAACTTTCATATTACTTTTGGAACAAAAAAAAACATGTTGGTAAAATTAAAAGATGACTTTAACATTACTGGGCTTAAATGCATTGTTCCTTTGTGTCTAAAGCACAATAAAACACTCAGTAGTTATTTGGCTCTGATAAAACCAAATGTATAAAGAAAAAGTCCAAGATCTGGCAAAGGTTCTGTGTTGCTTCAAATCCCCCCCTGGTATTTGAAAGTGCCCAACATTCTGTTTCGTGGTAATATTTAATGAAGTACTTTATCCACAAATTGATTCTTGTAACATTAGCACTAATGCAGTAGCTTACCTCTTAAGCCAGCGGTGGTATACAATCGCTCCTGGCAACAGTGACCCTCGACAAACCTGAGCGCAGGACGTAAAGCACCACTGCTTTTAACTTAGCACACATTTTCACCCAAATTGACTTACAAGTGAAAATCCATTACTTCAGTGTCGGCATGGACATCAGGCTTAAGGGCACCTTGTCACACGAACTGGGCAAATCGGGGATAAAACAGTGATCTCATTACAAGAGAAACTGTTACTTAAAAACATCAGTATTGCTGGATTAGGAATTGCCATTTACGTTGGGAAAGACGTCGCTCATGAGGAAAAAACACTAACATGTTAGACTGAAAGCTTTATGAGCCAATCACAGCAGTGCTTACAGCAGCTTGACTGCAATCTCCGCAGGGAGGCCGTCACCTTCTTCTGTTTGTACCTTGAGTATAAAAAGCCATATCTTCGAAACCATAAAAAATGTCGTGCCGTACCATTGAAGTGAAATGAAGTGCGGCTAATAGTGATCAAGAAATAAAATGGAGGAAATACCCTGAGGTCATGTACCGAGTTAAATCGGTCAGCCAGCTCCAGGTGATGACCTCTGAACTCTTACCCCCTTCTCTTTTGATAAGATGAAAGGGATATTTTTAAGTGTATAATGAAATGTGAATATTTCTAGAGTTTTTTTCTAATTTGAAAAATATTGTCTAATTCAGTCTTCAGTTGAGTTATGCCTTGTTCTGCTTTGATAAGTTAAGCATAAGAGATATCCGGAGAATATTGTGAAACAATGTGAAGCTAAATACATGGCAGGCTGTGTAATGAGCGCTTATGAAATGCAAAAAATCTTCATATTTTAATATATCCATAGTTTTTACTGAAATACATAAAGAAAAGGTAAATAAGACAGCTCGTATTGGCCAAAAAGAACTTCATTGCAGTGAATTTTTCTTCTTCAATAAATGTAGTTTGGTGGACAGTTATGATTGGAAAACCATGGAGTTTAGTCATCGACCAAGCGGCTTAAATTCAGGCGAGCTATTTCTCCGTCTGTACCGCTGCATGTCTCTCTGCTGTCTGGTCCCTGCGTCCACTCAGCCTCGGGCCAGATTGTTCCCATTCTGGGTCCCACTGCAGGATTTCGCCAGGCTTTGGTTGGAAGGAGGAGTCAGACCACATGCTTCAGCTGATTTCATGATTTTTGGGATGAAGCAAGTAAAAGCGCCGCGCTTGGAGAGAAGAAATGTTTGCACAAAACAAGAATCTGAGGGAGACGAAATCCCCAAATCTTCAAAAATAATTAGATTTCTTAAACTGATTATCTTTATGCAACTTTTTTATTGTCAGTAATTACTCTGGAATACTCAGTGGATTTAGGCTAGAGAGCAATTAGCTTCACTTCACACATAGTCCACTTGCTTGTAATTAATCTAGTAGAAATTCAAATGCATGAAAGCCTCAAAGGTTTGCAATGAAGTTATTTTAGGGAGATATTGGAGCATCTTTTTTAACCAGAACATTAGTGACCAAGCAGGATCATGAAGACCAAACACCATTGCAGAAATATATTGGATTAAGATTTCTGGGATTAGAGCTGAGAAATGCATGCATGAGTTAAAGATCTATTTAAAATCCTTTACACTATCTGAATTAAATTACTAAACAAAGCAAAGTAAAACCAGGAGACAAACTTTAAAATGACTTTTTGAAACCCCAAATAAATGTTGCTTAGGTCCACTTCAAAAGTATTTGACAGAAAGTCTCACTGAAGATCGAAATATAAAGGTGCTAATCAATTCTTAAGAGTTTTCCACAATACTATGGAGCATAGGGAGATTTTATGTCTTGGTCATAAATTGTCCCAGCTAATCTGGATGCAACATACAGCAAGTTCCCATAGTTACATGTAGTTTTTTTATTTCTACACTCACTCCTTTTGCCTGTTGGCACATTTTTCTCCTATTGTTTGAAGCTAACCAAAATCCTCTACATGAGGAAATACTTAAAATATCTGAAAATGTAATCTTTCTTCATACCCATTATAGAATTTTAGATTTTTTTTTCCTGTTTTTCCTGAAGTGTTTCTCACTTTTACCTCATATTCAAGAACACCACTGTGTTCTTCTGTTCCTCTTTCCCACTCATTTTGCCCAGAGTGGTGAAGCAGAAAAAAAAACACTGTGCATTGGACTATGTTTCCACGTGAGTGTGTGTGTGAGTGTGTGTGTGTGAGTGTGTGTGTGTGTGTGTGAGTGTGTGTGTGAGTGGGTGCACATACTTGTGCTTTTTCTTTTGGAGTGGGTGTCGCTAAAAAGATGTGTTCGATGAAGTGAGCTGTGCAATGTTTTCTTCTTGGTTCATGGTATATTCTTTTGTCAGTAGCAGACAGTCTAATTACATGAATTAAACAATGTCATGCCTTTTAGGTTAAGTGACATTTAAATTTTACGGACTGTGTCAGACAGATTTCTCTAATGACGCGGCTGTGCGTGCGTCCATGCGTGCGCGTGCGTAGGCGGGTGATAGTGAAGGAGGAGGGATGTGAATCCATGATTAATGCAGCATTGCCCTTGTATGTTTCAAAGAGGAGAGAGGACGGAGGTGAGCGTGGCAGCATTAGCATTCTGTTTGTGCTCCTGGAGGAGACTGCTGTGCCCCCTGTGAAGACGGCTTGCAGCTTTTCAGATCACTGAGTAGATACTTGAGAAACTTCAGTATGAATGAACAGGTGTCTCCCAACATCTGTGCATTTATGGAGTCATTTTACCTGGTGTGATTAAACTGTTTTCTTATTGCGCCATATTCGGCAGCAGCCAGTTAATCTGTGACTAATTCCCTCTAATATTCAATTGCTGTAATTGCGCCAATGGAGTCTCTCAATGACAACACAGTGTAAACATCAAATGTCAAACAGATCTATATATATATATATGTACTTTGTGTGTGTGTGTGTGTGTGTTCTGTTTAATGCATTTAGCATCCTGCTGTCTGCTGCAGCGACTGCAGCCGCTGGCGGGTTACTGGTATGCAGAGCGAGGCTGTTGGACACGTGGAAGAGCTGCTGGCCTGACTGGACTGAGGAACTTTTGACATTTCTGTTGCTGCGCTGCATTTTAATTTGAAATAAGAGCCAGATCCAAACAGAGCAACTGTGGCAACTCATTGCGCTCCAGATTTTGGTTCGGTGCATCTCTGAACGGGAACACGTCTCTTTAGACCGTGAGAACAGGAAGCCTGGAGTGCGATCGTTTCAATGTACGAGTGGCACGGATTCAAATGCGAGCTATGAGGGCACTGTCTTTTTTGTTTTAATTTGAATACAAGTCAGCAAATTAAAAAGAAAAGAAACCTAAACTTTAGATTCACCAATATTTGAATGGATTTTTGCTAAATTAATATTTTACACTATGTTTTGATGCAAAACCTCTTTAAAACTGGTTATAAATCTTTCAATCTAAAGAGAATCTTCTGACTTTTTGCTGAATCAGCTACGCTTGACAAATATTGTTTATTTCTCCACAGTGTTTTTCTTGTTGTAGTCAATGTGAGTATGCTAATTCATTTTGTAAACAAACCATGCATTAGCATATTTCATTCCTGTTGTTTTACACCATTGGTGTTGACTCAATTGTATTGCTACTCGTTAATCTCCTTAGACATAAATTGTTAAAAGTGGATCAAAAATCCTCTTCAATAACAGCTTGAATTATTTCAGATGCGGATGATTGAATATCTGTTTTATGTTATTTTCTGCTTGAAAATGCACTGTGGAGGTTTTTTGGGTTCTACTCCGAATGTTGAACTATATTTTGCTTCCATGCTGTTGGTGATTTCTAAACTCGCGATGCTGGCCTGACCTCTTTAGATGTGATTTATTTGTGCACTCGCTAAAAATAAGCAGTTTTTGATTCAAGCAGCCTGCTAGTCTATGAATCTATTGGTATGTCTGGCAGCCTTTCTGTGCAGTCTTTGTAGTGGCCTCCTTTTTGTTGTCTTCTGGTTCACTGCTTTGTGGAAAAAGATGACAGCTCCTGTATAAAAAAAACAGAAGCACTGCAGTTATGCCCCACAGACTCAAAACTCAAATATACGTTTCTGGTTTGTTTGTTTGTTTGTTTTGTGCTGCTTGAGCTTTTAATATCTTTATGAAGAGTCGTTATCAATGCGTCTCTTCCATTGTAAAATCCATTACTTTAGCTGGGCTCTCTATCCTTGTGTGGAAGCTTGAAATATCCTCTTTTAAAAGTATTGCTATTGTGTTGAAAAGCAGTGAGGAGCATTTTGAACATTTTCGAAAATGTCAGCTAGATCAGCCATTACTGAATGAAATTCTTTAAAAAATTAAAACATATGTCATTGCTTCTTCTGATGAATTTTTTGACTTTAATCATTTCTCAGCACAATGAGGTAGAATTTGATTTCCACGTTATAGTGTTTTTAAGATGATCCTTCAGTATGCTTTTCTACAATACTTAGATTCAGGTGTAACTTTTTTTCTTTATGCCTGAGCCAAATGAAGATGAGAATTTGACTGTATCGATTTTATATATCAGTAATTTAACTTCCCCATTAATTAGAAGCATTAATGGGTTAAATGTTAAAGAAAACTAAATGCAAACAGAGTTTAAGAGGTCAGGTCTTGCTTTAAGAGATACATTATCGTAGTGCAGTTTTAAACTCAGAAGTAGAACATGGACTAATTGTGCGAGGAAAAGTAAGACTTGTGCAGTCATTGTTAATTTTGTCAGCTATTCTGAGTACATGGTATTTGGGCGATGTATACTATTAATGCTTGATCAGATCTGGAGCCCAAATAATAATGTTAATGCTAGAGTTTTAGTTCTTTTTAAAACTGCTTTTTGTCACAAGTGGCGTTTTATCACTGTGGAACGTTGTGAATAATTCACATTGGGCTTTTAAATCCCTGCATGGGGTGACAGTTTGATATCTTTGAGCTTCTGCTCTCAGAAAACAGTTCTTCTGACTTCTTCCTAGATGCTGGGGAAATATTCACCTAAATTCCTACTTTATGAACTCACATTCAGACTGGAGACTTTGCTATCTCTAGATCTATCTTGGGTGGATGTTGTGTTGTGGGTTGAGGCCTCGGTTTGGTATCCGAAATGCAGCTCATCTCTCTTCTGCAATGTTCTGCTCTGTTTAGGACTGCCCTGGTTTTTTTGTTGTTGTTGCACTTTTTTATTTTTTTTACTAGAATGAATGAATGAATGACTTACAAATCCAAACACACATAAAAAGAAAAACTTGTAAAGCTGACTGTAAATGACCTTTAAAGCTTGTATATGTAACTGCTTCAGCAATATATTTAAGTGTTTTATTCCAAAACTGGTAATAAAATAGTGAAGCTGTTGGGCTACTTATCACACTGTGTCAAACTACTAACACTACTTCATGGTCATGGAGATGTTGGATTATAGAGGAATAGCAAATCAAGACAAATCAATAATGCATTAGAAAAGCTGCAATCATTCTCCAACAAGATCTCTCAATTCACCCGTCTGTCCAAGAAGAAGACAAGGGAGCAACGGTACAGAGTTGAACCACTATCTTCAAGAATATCTAAAGTAATTCTTCACATAATTTATGTTTTCAGAAGCATCGGTGTTAATCTGTCTGACATGTTGAAATATTGCACACTAAAGCAAAATCATACAGGAATAAAAACGCCGAGAGCTGTATCACAACTAAGGTAGAAATACGCTGCGGGTTTTTCTACACTATAATACTCATAGTGCAGAAATAAAGCGCTGAGGCAGAAACACTTGTATCCATGTTACATAATACGAAATGTTGGTGGGGGAAAAAAAACGGCACTGCTCAGAGCGCCTTTTCCTTCTGACTTTCTGAATTTGAAATAATTCCCAGAAGTGTTCTACACACACTTTACGAACAACACAGCATGCACATTGCTCTTTAAGCACGGCTCCCGAATGCCTGAATTTAAGCTGAATGAACAGAAAAATGATGGCGCGCTGTGAATCACTGCTGCTTTTGAAAGGAAGGACTCTGAGCCAATGAGCTGGAGGTTGGATGTTTTCATTAGAGTTATCAGGTCGCGCTTGAACAATACAGCGCCTTATAAAAGCAATCATGTCCCTTCTCCTTTTTATATTTTGTCACATTTCAACCAGTGATGTAAATGCTTTATGTGACAGGCCGACACAAAAAAATTCATAATTTTGAAACGATACGTAGTTTTAAAAATGTCTTACCTGAGAACTTTAATGTACATTTGTAGTCAGACTTCTTAGCAATAGCAGAACCACTTTTCTGCGATGAGAGCTGCTAATGTTTTTGGTAGTTGATTCCACTAGATGTTTTTCTTTAGAGGTATCAAAGTAAAGGGGGCTAAATACAAATGCACACCACATCATTCAGATTTTATGTGTAGGACAAACAATAGCAGGCAGGAGCATTGCATGAAACTTCGGAGAGCCCCTGAATGTTTTGCTCCTTGACTAAAATCCCCAAATTCTGCTTGAGATATTCTGCGAAAGATCATGTGTGAGGAAAACAGCACAGCTTGACTCGACTGCCTGAACAAGATCATAGATGTCGCCTCATTTGTGAAATTTCCTCGCAGCTATATGTTCCACGGCCCATTGTTAGAGGTGTTACAGCGAAGCAGGTACAAAGTGGTAGGCCATGCCAGATTAAAAAGCAGGGTCTGCAGTTGCTGAGGCTCCTGGTGCGAAGAGACGACCGACTATTCACACTGTAAGTGGCCATCAGGTGAACAGGTAGGTATTATTATTCTAAACATTCACCTAGCTATATAGCTCAAATGCGACCTAAGCTCTGTTTTTGTTTTTTTTTTAGTTTTTTTTGTGATTTTACTCCAGATATTTTACTTTTACACTGAATCCCTTTCTTCATCTTTTTACTCCATGTTCTCTCCTTATTTTGTTTTTCACCAAGAGGCCAATGTAAATACATCAGCTGGATTCTACAGCTTACCAAGTAAGATCTGATGTCTTTAGAAGGCTATGTGTTGTTGAAGTGCAGAATCCAAAAGCAGCTCCTTCATGCCCTATTTTTCATGAAGCTAATATTATGGTCGTACTTTGCCTCGGGTTTGAAGCTGCTGTCGTCATTAATTTTGCCACTGGGAGCACACACACCTCTGTCGTAGCTCTATGTTGCAATACAGTGGCCTACAGTTCATTTGATTCATTCTGCACAAAAGTGCCAAGGAACAAGGAAACAAAGAGGAGAAACTACTTGATTTTAGAGATATAAAGATGGATCCACTCAAAAGAGATGAAAAGATACACACAAATGAGTTCACACAACCTGGACCAGATGAGATTAGCAAAATACTTAGGCGAACCAGTAGTAGTAGGGTGTGAGGGTAAAGGTCTCATACTGTAAAATATATGAGTTTGTGTTATATTTCAATGCCGGGTTTGACAACATATATTAGCTCATTAGTGTTTGTCTGATACTAATGTGATCCAAATGCCAGTAAAGCACAAATATAATAATGGTTTCATCCTATTTTAAGAGCTTTTTTTTTACTGCTACATTATCCAGGTCAAGTTCACTTAATAAGAGGATCAAATCAGTTAAGATTTAAGAACAACACGCTAATTCTAGTTTTATTAGTTAGCCAATCAGGACTTTGTTACAGCGCTCAATCATTTGTACTTTGTCGTCATCAAGTTTTCCTTTGCGTTCTTCTGACGAGTGTCCAAAAATATCAGGCATTCGATTAGAGACGTCTTCAATACTTTTGTAATCCAGTGTTGCTGGTGTGATTGGCGACGTCTTTTCAATACCACGACGGTAAGACAGAGAATCACAATTCCTTTTGTTGTCACTGTGCAAGAAAGACAGCAAAATCGAAATTTAAAAAAACAACTCACTAAATGCATCCTGTTATGATTCAGAATATGTCTCGAACAATGTGTCAAGCTTTACTAACTATGCTTCACACCTGGTGCTGAGAATAATATGAAAAAATTGCTTTGTAGCATTTGTCCTATGAAAAAAACGAAAATATGAGTAAATTGCAGCTTTTTTTTATTATTACATCAGCCTGGCAAATTTGTCAGCAAACAGTGAAATCTGTTTGCCTACAGGAAACCACAAGCACCAGAAGCTAGCTGAATGAGCAGGGATTTTTAGTTATTTTATTTGCTATTCCTACACTCTGCTAAGCTTTTCAAAAAGTATGATCATCATAATTTTAGCTACTAGTGTAATTAATAAGTTTGTTGTAGCAAAAGCTAAAGAGCACACATTCTCTGTGGTTTTTATTAGCAGATACTGTGGTCAACTACTGGTTTTGGACATTTTTGGTTGTTTTCTGATGAATAGCATTTGTAGTAAACTATTCATTTATGCTTTGAGAAAACTATGTTCTATCATAATGAATTTTTATCACAATAAAGTTTAAACCAGATGAGCTCGGATCAAGGCAAATGAGGCTTTTTCTGTGAAGTTACAACAAACAGAACACAAAACTAAATAAGAATAAATCTTATTTAGTCATTTTGAGATCCTCCAACACACATAATCCATGACATTCATTCATTTACCTCTGACACTAATCTCAGTAAATGTGTGTGAATGCTCTGTTGCTTTCTTTCCCTACATTCGCTGGATCAGTTAAATGATTTCCCCCAAACTTATCCAGCAGCTCCGGCGTTCAGTACAAATCACAAACATTGTGCAGGGCACAGACTTTCAGTTCTGCATAAATTCGCAGGGAATAAATTTTGTGTCACATACGTACCGCAGTCAGCCACTCTCACGCATACCGGCGATTAATTATTGCTAAAGAAACAACGAACAAGCCGCGTGTGGAGGCCCTAGAGTGAGGTGTGCAAAATACCGCTTGTAGAAAATGAAGGTAAACTGTCAGCTTACTGTGATACTCCATTTGTTTATGCTGCTACTCGTTCCTCCATATTAAAGGATGCAGTCTGTTTTTCTAATGTTATCAACTCTGCGTTTGCTCAGGTCTACCAGTAATCTAAATCAAGCTGATAGTTATCTTTCCACTAATCAAAGAGCATGTGCCCTCTTCCAACAGGGTGACTGGAAACCTGGGTAACAAAGCAATTTGGCACACCGCATAATTAACAGTGTGTCGAGTCCCACTGCCAGGACTCCTTGGTGTTTTCTTTACAATCACACAGGATGGGTGCTCACAGTAATTCTGAAGAATTGTTTTTAACAGAATGTGGCAAGCATTGATTTATAAAAGGTGTTTTCCCTCATGTATTTATTTTGTTTTTGGTCATGTTTAAATGCTGCAAATCATCAAAAAAATGTTTTTTTTGATGAAAAAAAAAATAATTTTTTTTTCATCAAAAAAATGATGGTGTCTTTTCAAAAAGACACCATCAGTCTTTTATGACTGATGGTGAATTTTAATTTCAAAGTTTGATTTTAATTATTAAGTGGCCCAAAGCAACCTGGCCTCAATGTAAAAAGTAATTCCCCCCTTATAGGCAATGCTTTGAAACTACTCAGCAGTTTCACTTTAGCTCAGATTAACTTTTATGACTGATGGTGAAGATTGCTGCAGATGTCTTCTATCTTTTGGGTGAATTTAGAAGCAATGCAACAGCAAGTTGCAGTTATTATGGTCAAACTTTTATGCAGCGAAAAGTCAAATCAAGTTTAATACATTTGGACAGCAAATTGCAGCAACAAGAGGTCTTTAATGTATTTTGGCGCTAAGCCATTTGTTGATTTGTAAACTAACAAAAGTTTTTGAAGTCTGTTATCTGCGCTGCAGGGAGCGAGTGTAATAAATTCAGAACTGAGGTGACGTCCTCCGTCTTCCTGGTTTTGGTGAGAACATGAGCGGCAGCTTTCTGGATGAGCTGATTGACGTTAGGCAGACCTGAGTAGATACAGTTGATTGATGGGTTTCTACAGATCTTGTTGGGACATTAGTCCTGTAGTCGTAGAAATAAAAGAGGTAAGATTTGTTTAAGCATCTGTTCAGTGATTGGATGGGTTCATTGTGATGTAGAACTGTGTGCCATCTGTGTAGTTATGATAGATAATCTACTTGTCATAACCTGAACTACTGGTAGCAGGTAGATATTAAACAGGAAGAGTCTGAGGATAAAACCTTGTGGTTCTCCACATGTGACTTCTGTCCACTCTGATATGAGTGGTCAAGTTTCTGGTTTTTAAATACAGTTTGCATCAGTCTGGTTCTGTACAAGAAAGTCTGACCCAGTTCTCCAGTCACACGATGTCAAGGTCAACAGTGACAAAAATATCTTGCTGTTATGTGGCTGAAACCATCTACATTCAGCCAACCTTTATATTTCATGTCTGTATATTTTTGAGTATCGTAATTTAAAGGATTTTTAGCTGTCTGTAAGAACATTTGCAGGTTCTGAAATACAAAATCTCTTGGCCAACCAGAGTCTGTGGATTCAACTTAAAATCATGCAAAGATGGAACTTTTTGCCCTCTTTTCACCTCTTAATTAAAAAAAACCCCACAGAACTCATTCCAGATGCTCTTTTTGTTGTCTTTACAAATGAACTTCTGAAGTAGACACATCTGGGTGGACTTCCTCTGCAGTTCTGATGAGAGCTGCCCGCTTTTGACTCTGTTCTCCTTACAGAGCAAACACTTGGAAAAGCCAGAGTTTGTGAAGAGCCACTTCTCAAAACTGTCACCTTTTATAAGTGCGAAAGTCCAGACATGCCGTGCCATCTGTCAGTGGGGAATGCTGATTATTAGCTTGTGCTACAGAGCTCATCAGTGACACAGTGAAGCTGGCCAGAAAGCCGTGTGAGTTCAATGGCGAAGCTTCCAGCTGGGAAAACGTATCAGACTGTGAACTGGAAGAACTCAGAGTACTGAAGTTTGAGAAACAGTAATCTAATCTGACAAATCTTTGCCTCTACAAATAACCTATTTTACTGGGGATCATTTTAATGGTAAGAATCAGATAACATCCACAGGCGCCGAGACATTCCTTTCATTTGTCTCTGATCCGTCTTTCTTTCCAGTGTTTTGTTTTCTTTTTCATCCCAGGAGTTTAATTGCTTATCATGGAGCCAGCTCAGTTTAGATCGGAGGATCTTATGTCCCCTAAATAAAGTTTATCCTGCTGGTTCAGCTTACTTTCCCCATCTCTGCAGCTCTGAACAGGACCTTTCAGAGATTCGATTCCTGTGTGAGTTACACACCAGGATGATTATTGTGATAACTACGGATGATCTGCAGTAAAAGTATTCTTTAAATCTAGTTTTTTTTTTTATTTGATTTTTTTTCAGTTTTTAGAAGAAATGTTCTCTTTTTTTATTATTCTTGATTTTTCATGTAGATTTTCCAGTCATTATTTATTTATTAAATTTTTTTTCCTGTTGCTGGGTGAAGTGACAGGAACAGTCCAACAGACTTGGTCATAACACTCTCCGACATTTGCATAAATGAAAAAATAATAATAATAATAATACATCAGAAAAGTGAGAGAACTGAAGCGAACTGATACATTTGCATCTATTACTGGTATAAATTTTTCACCACAGCTTCCTTATCTAAAGAAAAAAAACATTATTTTCATGTCCAACTAATATCAAACATCAAAACACTGGAACTGGCCTGGAAAAGATGTAGGAAAACTTCACTTTAAAGTGACCTGATATGAGGGAGGAAAATGTCTAAAAATGCAAAATTCATAAGACGAATTAATTTTCCTCAGACTTGAGCGTCAGAGAGTTCAGTCTGACCTCAGAAGTGACTGAGCTTGGTTGCACTCATAATGTGACAAATACTCTGTGGCTTTATTTTCACCCAGAACTCCTTTTCTACAACGCTGACATCCTGCCAACACCAGAGCAAAGCAAAAATAAAATAAACAAGATTAGATTACTCGTTAGGTTGTGCTACAGTAAAATAAAAATAAAAAATCTGCAATAATGTCAAACAGATTCAGGCCTTTTATTTTTACTCAGCATATTTTGAAGCTGAATTGTGTGAAGTCGTGATGGCAACTCATTATCTTATCTGCAGTAGAAAGCATTTAGGTTAACCTCAATCTGCAGGTACAGGGTGAAGGTTTTATGGCAGATAATCCCAACCTTTCGAAGTCTTCTCTTAAAGAGAGAGTTAATGTGTGCATGAAAGTAAAATGACATGAAAAGATCATTTGCATAAAGTGGCGTAACGTTGTGATAAGTGATATTGAGTATTAAGTAGTATGCACACTATATTGCTCATTTATAATACACAGTATCAGTATAACATGGAATTACTTGGACCGCAATGAAAAGTAGATATTTATTTATATTTATTCATTTCGGCTTTATGTGTCAGTAATATATTTGGTGACCCTTTTTGTTTAGTGCAGCAGTGGAGGACAATAGGAGTTTGGGGTGAAGCCATGAAGGAACTATAACTACATCTGGTGTGATCATGTGTGATATCGCTTCGTTCTTTTTTTAGCATGTCAAAAAAAATAAAAAAATCCTTGGCAAACACATTCGGTGCTGTGAAATGGGAAATAATGCTGTTGCACTGTTTTTCTTAAAGCAGCACATCTTCCAGCGCATGCAAACATATTTTGGGGTATTAGAAAAACATGTGGTTAACAAGTTGAAGCCACTGCTCTAGATAAAAACCTGATCCTTAAGGCACACGACCACAACCGATTCAGATGATGGTGGTTAAGCATCATCTTAACTACCAGGGAAACACTGAAGCAGGGAAACACCTAAAACATGCAGGGCAGTCCGCCTTCAAGAGCAGGGTTGGGAAACAGTGATCTAAGGAGTTCTTAGTTTGACTTTTTAGACATTCTGCATGCTTCTTCCAAAGCCGCTTTAGTTACGACACTCATTGCTCACGACTTTTTGCACTTACAACTCCACAAACTCATTCAAATCATCCTCGGAACACCGGCTCAATCAGCATGCTGAAAATTAACACCCAGACTGTGACGATAGCACAACCAGCAGCAACCTTTGCTGGTTTGCACATCCTGCAGCTCTCCAGGTATTTACTTCACGCTTTTTGCCTGCAGAGAAGAAAACAGCTGAAGAGGGGAAAAGAATCTGGGGTAGTCTCTTGACGCAGTGAGTGCCCTCAACCTGCAGCTGATAACCAGGTGAGGGATTTTAGCAGGTGTCCTGTCACCTTCACCTTTATGTACAGTACATGTCATACCTGTGGGTGAAGGTGGTAATTAACTGCTATTTTGCCATTTTTAGAATGTTGCCATGACAGCTCTGCATGTTTCTCCACTTTCTCACTTTTATTTTCTCGATAGTCACCACCTGCCTGCGTTTCCCTACATCCTGGCTACTTGTGGAACATTTTTTCCCCTTTTTTTTCTCCGTGTCTTATAAACCTGATTTTGAAAAGAGGGTTACGGCTCCTTCTGCATTGTTTGTGTCAGTCCATGAAACGTCTTTGTCTAATTCTTCAGAGAAGCACTGAAAACTGAACCATTTCCTTACTAAAACAATTGGCATTTTTAACATAAAGGACATGGAAAAGCTGAAAATTGTGACGTGAATATATGAGAGCGTGTTAATGATTTCAAACTTGAAAAAGTAATTTTTTCCAATTATAGCAGATTTGTTTTAACAGTTAAATTGGGTAAGGCATATGGCACATTAAAGGTGGAAAACGTTTTGAAGCTCACTATCCTGGTCACATTTCTTAAAATTACAAAAAAAAACCTGGTCCCACCAGACCTGTGTTGACTCATGTTTCTCTGTTAGAAGGCTCCTTGAAAGAAAAACACCTCTGATGAGGCAAGAATAGCACACCGGGCCGGCCTCAGTGTGAGAGAGTGCTCTATTTATAACAATCATTTCTGATTTAATATTTGATGCTAGGCGCTGTTCAAACTCATTCACTTATTGATGTCGCTATTTTTAGATGCATTGTTATGACATTTGAGCTTACCCCTGGCTTCGCTGGTGCTCTGAACTTCCCAGTCTTGTAAAATGTTGCCCTGCATGACGCAGAAGACTCTCACCTTACATACAGACGACTGATCAATTAACAACCCTTCAGATGTGTGTTTTCTCTCACACACATCTGAAGTGTATGTTTTGTTGTGCTACGACTCGAGGCAGGTGGTTTCTGCCGAGCGGACACCCTAATCCATCATGGTCAGATCAGGTTACAGACGCTGTTTAGTGGGCTGCGGCCTGCAGGTAAGAGCAGCTGCTGCAGAGTCCCAGCTGTCATTCATCTCCAGAGTTTCTGTTGTGACAGGTTCTGCCCACAACAGGCTGCTGCAACTCATGTGGCTGCACATGACATTCCTGTTCTCAGTGAGACAGCAAAGGCCAGCTGAGAGTTTTCACATCAGCTTGTCGTTTGCGCCGTTTGGCTTTTACCTGTGAAAGTGTTTTTATGTTTCACATGACTTGTTTTATGAAAAATGTTCATTGTGGTACTTTAAATTTTGATGTTGTAGTACTGTCACCTGGTCAACACAGATAATGTGTGAAGAAAAATCAAGCTGTAGCAGAGCAGAGAGAAAGGAGTGACATGGACGAGGCAGAAAAGCTTGATAGATTTTCACAGATTATCTGTCTAATACTGTACTGTCACAACATGAGGGCTGTTTCAACAAATGCGCAAAAAACATATTTTTTGTAAAAGATACCCACTGTAACTTTTATGGATGGATTATGTTAGCCTAGAGCAGGGGTGGGCAATCCTGGTCCTCGAGGGCCGGCGTCCTGCAACTCTTAGATGTCTCCCTGGTCCAACATACTTGAATCCAACAGCTGAATCACCTCCCAAGTGCAGTCAAGTTCTCNCTCCAGAGTCCTGCTAATGACCTCATTATTTGACTCAGGTGTGTTGAAGTAGAGATGCATCTAAAAGTTGCAGGAGACCGGCCCTCGAGGCCTGGAGTTGCCCACCCCTGGCCTAGAGTTTCTAGTGTCTGCTTTGGTTCAAAGTGGGACTGGTGACAGTATTGGGTACATTGCGGTACCCAATACTAGTAATTGAGCCCAGGCCTCAAATACTGGATGTTGGTTATTTATCTGCATGGTAGGTCCATTGAACTCCTCTAAAACAATCGCTGACTGTGGAAGCATCACCCAAGACTCTGAACAAGATATATTGTGTCCATTTGTTGTTCCTCCATACTGCTTTCATCTAAAAGCAGGACTTATTCAGCCAAGGCAAGAGACATCTCGTCTAAACCAAGCACCGTTCCAGCCTCATGCATCCACCTCTTCTTCTACGTACAAAAATTCTTGTTGTTCATCCATGTCAAAGAAGGCTCAGGCTTGTCCTGCTTACTTTGAAAGTCTTCCTGAAGTCCAGAAAAATAGTCTTCTACCCCTTTCCTTTTCCATTTTGTCATTTAATGTGTGGTCTCCGTTAGCAAGCAGAAGCTATTTGAACAACACTGTCACATTAAAATCACGACTGCCTTTCCTCTGTCTCTGTGTCACTGTTTGTGACAGATTCAGTAATAAAATCCAAATACAGTTTGTGAGGAATATTTAACATTTAATAACCAAGGATAGCAGCTATTAATGTTTTAGAGTGGCGGTATGACAGAATTATAAGGTGATTGCTCAAGGAGGAGATGACATTTGAGTGATGATGTCTGAGCTATGCTAAATCACCCGCTGCCCTGTTAATACAGTGAAGACGAAGTGCAGAACAAGAGAGACAGAGAGAGAGAGAGAGAGAGAGAGAGAGAGAGTAGGCAGACATGTTAACATTAACAGTCAGTCTTGTGTCCACCTCTTTAAGTGCTGACTATCTACAGCTGGTTATCTTTGAAACAATTCAAAAGTATCTATGTTTCTCCAGAACATCTTTTTTAAATCCAGCTCAGATAGTAGAAGAGTGGTCTGTTTGTCTCGATACTGAGAATTGAGATAAATCTTCCAGAAAGCAGTGTGGCTCGTTGTCCTTTAGTGAAAATTAAACACAGATCATTTTAGATTCGAGCAGCAGACTGCTTTAGATTCAAGGTTGGACTCTGGCTGAGCATTACTACATGTTACGTCCAGTCAGAAGTAGCATGTTGTTAAAGTTAAAAGTAAACTCAAGTCTGATGGCTGATGACATGCAGGTGTGCAAGAGCACACCTGCTGGCTCCACCCTCCGGGTCTCAGCCTGCTTGGTCCACTGCGCCCTCTGGTGGACACAAAGATTACATCATTAAAACAGCTCTCTGCATTACATCTTGTAAGGTAAAATGTTTTTTTAAAATTCCCATCCAATCTTCTTCAAGCCCTCTGATATATTTACTTGGGAACAACCTGTGACAAGTGACTAGTAAGGCCAATCAATATTGGATGTGGTGCATGAGATGGGACAGCAGATACTGAGCTTTATTAGGTTAGAAGACTGGAGATTCAGGAAAGGATAAAGCGACCAAATACAAAGCACCACTCGCCTCGTTTCATCTTTGTCCTTGAAACGGACTGAGTCGCGCTGCCAAATTTATGTTCTGAAGCACAGGTCGACTGCCAAGGCCCAGTGTTTTCCAGTCACACTGGGAGCATGAGAGAAAGGTTGATCCTTTCCAAAGGCTGGTTATGCAATGCTTTGTTTTATCATTTATCTGTGGACTCCTTGTATGTCAAGATTTGTAGATGTGTTCATCATCATCATCATCAAAAAAATGTGCATGTGTCCCTTTAGGAGCATTTAATGTACCCTCTACAGCTATAGATAAGCAGGTTTTCTTTATTTTTCTTGAATTATTAAGTAGCTGCATCGTTTTAGGACTGTCTGTCCTCCTTTCATGTGTAGCAGCTGGTCAGTGGTTTTTGAAAGTGCCGTGCAATTGAGGTGTAACGTCAAACAAACTCAGAAGACAATAGAGCTCAGACCTCTCTCCAGCAATTAGATGAGGTCTGATTGAGTAATTAGATGCATTATGTAAACACACTAAATCCTGCAGGCAGAATTTCACCTGCCAGAAAAATATTGCAACATCTGCAGTAACTCAACTCTGAAACTACATGGCCAATAAATGTTTGTTTTTTTTTTGTTTCCATCCGACTGAATTGTAAACTTGCCCTCTCCAGAATTTGATCTACCTGCTTTTTATTTTTCGTTCATATTTTCTGCTTGTTAAACACGCATTTGAATGGGTTCAATTATTTCCTGTGTGTTGACGCTTAGCAGGACATTTAGCAGAGAATACTGCTCAACGCTCACTCTGTTCATATTTTAAAAACAGTTCGCTGGTTCCCTTCAAAAGTATGCAAATGTGAGCTGCCACTGCTTTCAGTCCATAACCACTGACATTATCCTTTTTAATTCATATGTAAATTGCGTGGATAAGGTCAGGATTAAAATAATGAAATTAAAGAGGTGAACATTCAGAGATGATAATGAGATTTTTTTTCTCAAGTGTATACAGCACTTTTGGGAGTAGGAAGCAAAGGTGTCAAAGCAACAGTATTACTGAATCACTGGTGGTTGTTGTTGTAGAGAGCTAACACACATACAGAACACATTCGCAGCCTTCCCTAAACATCAAAAATGTATTTCAAGGCATAAAGATGTTAACCAAGCTCTCTTCTCTCTCTGGTTCATATCTTCTATTGTCAGGAAGGAGTCTGTCAACTGGATTGAGTGTATTCAGAATCAATCCTGCTTGACCTTTTCTCACATTTTGTCATGATACAACCGCAAATTTGAATGTGGTTTCACGCATATTTGTAGAATTGCATTGGATTTTGCTGGATTGAACAACACAGAGCGGTGGATAATTGTGAGGAGTAAAAGCCGGGGTCTATATCTTTAAAGGCAACCATCCTGATAACGTTTCCAGCATGGTGGAGCACAGTTTCACAAATAAAGGTGATAACGGACTGACTCAGAAATCATAGGACTGGAGTTATATACCAGCAATGTTTTTGTCAGAAGGAAAACCAGAACCCAACAAATTGTGTTAGATTCCAAGTCTGATAAACCAAAAAAAAAAAAAAAAACACTACCAGTCAGAAATGCTTTAACTGTTGTTCAATATATCTTAAAAACTTGAGAAAAATGCCCCAAAATGGCATCAGGTGTAAAACGAAGTTGAATCACCGACAACTATTTTGGGTTTGATTCTACTTATAAAGAATTTTGATCAAATTAAAAGGAAGTAGCTCCTCTCTCCCCCAATAAACAAATAAAAATGGAAAGCATTCAACATTTAACCTACTGCAACAACATCTTACTTGCTTCTGACACCCTGAAAGTAAAAATAATAATACAGTGAGCTCCCATTGACTTGCAGCAGATCATAGAAACATATTAAGAAAGAAGTCAAATGAGTCCATTTGTCTCAGTTTTTCTCTCTCTGCCATGTCTCGATGTCTAATTATCTGTGAGCTCTGGGGCTATTGATCTCCAGGAGACGCTAATTGTGTTATCAGAGCATGACTTGTATCCTTCGACATAGGAAGCACAGGAAATGAGGATGTGAGGCTGGTTGTGTTTACTGTTTTCAGTAAATGGAAAATTCACGTGACCATCTGAGCTTTGAGTCTAATTCCAGAGAAAACATTAATGCTCTAATGCATGAACAAGAAGCGTGTGCGTTAATTGTTCGTGACACATCACTTCCGAATCAAGAAGAAATGTGAAATGAGTCATTCATTTAACCGGTTAACTTAAAAATGAAAATAAATAAATAAATAAATAAATAAAAAGGTTGATTTAATTTTTTTTTGTTTGTTTGAGATTACAGATTTATTCTGGTAGTGCATAGAAATATAAAAATGTAATGATGTAAGCTTAAAAAAACAGCGTGTGTTGGATTGGACAGGATTTTATCCAGATGTGTCGGACTGAGAAGGGTGAACATAAATGTAGGCCTGTCACAATAAAGAAGTCAGCTGGATGATAAGTTGTCCCAGAAGTTATTGTGATAAACGGTAACATTGTTGTTTTGAGACCATTTTCAACTAATGTAACGGTATTGATTATTGTGACAGACCTGCATAAATGCATGCTGCATTTTCTGAATTTTATTTGTAAAAACGCCAAAGTAAAGACCCTAAAAATATTTTCCGTTTTACATCTTCGCCCAACTTTGCGTTGGTTTATCCCATAAACTCCCAATAAAACGCATTGAGGATTTCACTTGCAAGACGGCGAAATGTGGAAGAAAGCAGCAACTGTTTTTAGTAGAGCTCTGTTTGACTCTCATGTGATTTCTGTCCTTTCAGCCTTTCTGTTGTCGGACTGTCAGAGCAAAGAGCAAATTGTATCAACAGGAGAAAATTCAGGTCTACTTCTCCCTCGTCTGAAACCTGTGGACCAAGATAATGGAATGATTTTCCCCCCATTTCACAGTGTTCACACACCAACCAATTAGAGGGAGGCTCAGGGGAGCGCATGCAGGCAGAGCTGTGGCTATTATAAAAGGACAAAAGAATGACAGGTTACAGGACACACACAGCGAAAAGGACAAAAATGAAGCAGAACATATGGCCATTAATGCATGTGACATGTGTTCTTAACATAAATGTCTTTTCTGTTCATTTTTTCACAGCAATATCAGAAACTGAGCATAAATATTTACTTTTCACAGGTTGTGAGATGCGTTTATGTCTTTCCACTATGAGGGAAAAAGAATCATTTGTACTTTGCTCTCTTTGCAGTCAGTTTTAAATCACTGACTAATAAAGACTGGCAAGGTATCAGTCACTGGGATTTCACTGGCCTCTGAAGTTTTGGCTGTTTTTAAGGTTAAGTACTTATCTGTCCATTTTTTTTCCCACCGTTTTCATAAAACTCTTAATAGCACTATTTTAGATGAGGTCAGAGGTCAGCGTGGCTGCACTTTTTATTCTCAGAAAGCATCAAAGAGACTTTTTTTTCAAAGGCAGAGTCGCTGAATTACTAAAAAGAAAAAAAAACAAAACTCCGCCATCCGTCATAATGGATGAAAAAAGTAAGCAGCGCAGTCAAAGTGATAAATATATCGCAACACAAAGTTCAAAACACTGTCAGGTTTATAGATGCGGCTTTAAAATATTTTCTACCTTCTGAAATACAAGGTCAAGAGGCAAGTCAGGACGGTCAATGCAAGCCTTCAAATATTGGTTTTGATGTATATTTAGGATCATTTTTCTGTTGGATCACCGCACTGCGTCTCCATTTCAACCATTTGACCCAAACTGCCAACTTGAAATGAAAGAAAATTGGTTACATTGTTCAGGAATTGCCCATTGTTATCTTTAAAATTAAAGTGTCCATGTTCATTTTTTTTTTTTTCCCCACCAGGGGGCTTTTTGTGGGCTCTAGTGTCCCTTATTTTAACAGTAGGCTGACAGGAAGGGGGTAAGGAGAGGGGGGAGGACATGCGGCAAATGTCGTCGGGTCCGGGAGTCGAACCCGCGACGGCCGCGTCGAGGACTCAAGGCCTCCAAATTAGGTTCACGCCAACCGCTACGCTACCACGGCACGCCCAGTGTCCATGTTCATTTGAACAAGTCAAGTTTTGGGTTTGACCTTTGAACTTTTAATCCTCAATGGCAAAAAAAAATAAAAAATGCTTGGAAGAGTCAAGGTGAAGCTTCCAAGCCTATAAAGACAGAATCAAGTGTGAGGCACGGTGGAGGTAGCATCATACTGAGGGCCTGTTTTTCTTGTCAATGACTTGCACATGAAGATGGAGGACTTTCTCTAAGTTACGATTGAACTCTATCCTTCTTCAACCTCCATCAGAGGAGGAATTTGGCAATGGCTACAAAATGAATTGATGGGTTTTTCACAACTTTCTAAAATACAGAATAATTATCTGAAATGTCAATGGTGGTCCACATATACAAATCTCCCCCCCAAAAAACTAATGTAATCTGGATAAAAGATTGGCTGAAATGGTCCCAAATCAACAGGACAGGATGAATCTCTCTTTCTCAGCATCGAAAGAGTTTAAACGTGTGGATCGAAAAGTCTGAGACCAAACCCTGTCCCTCCTTTAGTTTCATACCTCCTCCCTTGTCATCACTGACAAGATTACAAGCCGGCAGAAATATTAGGCTCTTATAGAAACCGAGACGGCTGAGAAAGTAAGTGAGAAATCCATCCTGTCCTTTACTTGCCTCTTCTCTCTGGTGCCAGCTCCATTTCGCTTGAAATTGTCCCTGTGTCTTACGAAGTCGTTTAAAACAAGATTCATAAAGCACTGATGCTAAGAGGAAGGGGGAGATGTGTCTTTTGCAGCCTTTTCCATGTGTGATTGGATAAATTGTATTAACTGCTCCGTAAGAAAGATAAGATCATACATCTGTATTAAAATACCTCTCAGACATTCCTTCCAGACAAAAGCACTTGCTCTAACAAAGACACTGGATGTCTGCTCTCTCTCAGTGAATTACTTAAGCTAATTGCCCCTAATTAGACAGCCATGATTGAGGTGCAGCCTCTGATTTATGAGGAAGCCAGCAGCGACGATGCCTGCCACATTTTCCACCATTCAGACAGTTCATCTTAGCATTCACGTCTTCTTTATGTGTTCTTTCACGCGACTCCATGCATCCATGCAGTCGGTTTGCCTCTTCGCTCCTGCTGCATCGCTTCCTGTGTGGACTAATTTGCAACCCAGTGACCTCAAATGAATATATAATTTGCACATTTTTGAATCCCTAATACGTGTTTCTATTCTGGCGTGCGGCTCAGTCCAATTTGAATAATGTTGTTTAGAGTAGAATGGAGCTTTCTGCCCGCCTGTTAAACGACATTAAGTGTGTTTTTGCTGCGAGGTGTACCACATTTCTTCTGTGTTCACGCGGTCAGGTTCATAAATAATAGAATCTTGCTTTCACTCTCTGACAGTGAGACATTGTTTTAATTTCCAAAAGTGTGACAATGTTTGAAAAATGCTTTTAATTCCCAAGCACTGTAATGATATTCTCTAGTCTTCCTTGTAAATGTGAAGCGGTGTGCAGCCAGGAGCGCATCGCACTCGGCTTCTCGTGTACCACTCAAGTACATCAGAGTTAGACTTGTATTCCTGTTGGAAAAGCCTGTTATGGATGGGTTTTAATTAGATCCCTGTGCTGAAAAGTAAGTGGGTTCTTGATCAGTGTCTTTAAAAAAAAAAAAAAAAAAAAGAACAAGTACAGTAAAGGCAACAGTGTCTCATCAGTTTAGGCTGAATTTATTATTCACAGTCAAGATTTTTCCTTGTCTAATTCATTAATTCACTAGGAAATGTCTTTTCTTAAAACATTTTTAGTCAGCTGTTGTTCTTAAATGTGCTATATCTGATTGTAATATTAGCATTCTGGTCATTTTGGCTTGCTACTAATAAAAACCATTTCTCTTTAGAATATTATGTAACACCACATACAGTTATACACACAGTTATGCTATGCACAGCCATGTTCTTGTATACAGTCACTGACACAATACATCATTGCTAAAGAGGCCGTCTGTTCATTGGGCTGTATTCAGTCATACTAAAATAAAGTTGAGTGGTAGAAAAAAATGCACAGCACCAGGGACAACTGTAGGCTTAGCAAGACTATAAGGCAGAACCAACCCAGGAGTTTTAGGGGAAATTCACCAATTGTGTTTTGTGACTGGAATCACAAAGAGATGTTACCAGAGCATGGGCGACAAAAACTCTGTTTCATTTGGGGAGCAAGTGTTACGGTGTTGGTCTGCTGTGTTTTCTCAAGTTCAAAGTCCGATCAGCCATCGACCAATAAGTTTTAAGGTATTTCATGCTTCCCTTTGCCGCCATGTTTTATGGAGATTTCCAGCAGGATTCGACCACCGTGCAATCCGTTAATAGTACCAATACCTGCTCTAATGACCATGGGACGGCTGAAGTTGTCTGACAAACTAGCCTGACCCAAATCCCATAGAGACTCTGCGAGATCATTGTCAAACGAGAGCTGAGAGACACCAGACAATGCAGACAAGTGAAAGGTCAATAGTCACCCAACCTGGGCAGAACCACAAGCTGAATAACTCTATGCCTTACTCTACTGATTCAGTCATTTATGCATAAAGAGTCCTGATCAATTTCCTAAAAAAAGAAATTTTTAAACACCATCAAAATTTAACATTTTGATGGACAAAAACATCCTTTGAATAACTATATGTGATGAACCTACATAAGTTTCAAGCTTTGATTGAATTACTGAAATAAGTAAACTTTTTAATGATGCACCTATATGTCATATATGCAGACTTTTTTCATAAATCACATCTTACAGGGAGTAAAAGAGATTTCATTGAAGGAAAGTGGATTAATAGCGCCCTCTGATGGTGACAACAGCATATACAGGTTGAAACAGAATGATGTAAGAAATAATTTGATACACAGATCTGGAAAAAAAATTAAGAGACCTCTGCACTGAACCCCATTCAGTATTCAAATCAATATTTATGGTTATTCCACCTCATACTGATTTCTGAACTTTTCTTGAGTTAAAACATTAGTATTGTTGTTTCTAAATGAACATGAAATTGTTTTCTTTGCATTATTTGAGGTCTGAAAGCTCTGCATCTTTTTTCTTATTTTGACCATTTCTCATTTTCTGCAGATAAATACTAAATTTTTGCTTGGAAATTCAGAGACATGCTGTCAGTAGTTCATAGAATAAAAGAACAGTGTTCATTTTACCCAATCATAAACCTATAGAAAGTAAAATTTTAAGTGGTCTCTTAATTTTTTCTAGAGCTGTATATCTTACAAAGTTATGTTGAAATTGTATGGAAACATGTGGGTGCCCCTACAGAAAATTTTATTTTCTTAATCTTAGTATTTGATCTCACTTAATCTGGTTTGACAGAACAAATATTCTACTGTACTGCTAATTTTAGGTAATAATGTGTGCCACAGCGAAGAAGATAATAACCAGCGAAGGCGAAAGACAGAGCTGTTTGACAAGCTCAGAAAGGTGACTATAGCTATCTGTATTGAAGGTAAAAGTTGTAAGACAATCTGCAAGCAGCATCATGTTCCTGTGACCACACTTTCCAAATTTATTAAAAAGTATACAGATCACGGGGCTGTAGCCAAACTCTCAAGATGTGGATGGAAAAGCAGCTCCAGGCCGGTCAGGCAGATAGTGCAGATGGTAGAAAAAGTGCCAAGAAGAACATCCAAAACCTTTCAAGCTGAGCTCCAAGGTCAAGGTACGTCACCTTCTAACCACACCATCTGCCACATTTTGAGTCATCGTGGGCACCATGGAAGAAGACCCAGGAGGGCTCGACTATTGACAGAAAAAAGCAAACTAGCCAGACTGCGCATTGCCAAAATGAGTGTTCACGACGCCCAGTTTCTGGGAGAAAATCCTTAGGCCAAATCAGACAAAATGGAGCTGTCTGGGCAGTCGTATCAGCCTCTACAGAAGAGACTTTCAATAAAGTTAGTTTCTTGTTACTTCAGGAGTGGCTGGAGTCTTCACCTATCAGTGGGTCATTTTCCATCTGTCACCAACATATACGACCCCCAAGACAAAGTGGCTATAGAGTCTAAATTCAAAGCAGACACTAAACGTTTCATTTAAATGTCTGTCTGGACATTAGAAAGCCAGGAAGTGACATTGCTTTGCTTGATGATCTGGAATATTTCAGCGTGGCAAAAAAGCAAAAGCAAGACACTTGTAAAGGGGAAAGCAATGTTTATCACAGCACTGTGGTTTGACTTATTTTTAAATAATCTTGCCAAATTTAAATATAAATTTCAGTTTGGCTTTTAATAAAATCCATCCATCCATCCATTTTCTGTTCACCCTTGTCCCTAGTGGGATCAGGAGGTGCTGGTGCCTATCCCCAGCTACGTTCCGGGCGAGAGGTGGGGTCACCCTGGACAGGTCGCCAGTCTGTCGCAGGGAAATACAGAGACAAACAGGACAGACAACCTGCACACACACACTCACACACACACACTCACACCTAGGAAGAATTTAGAGAGATCAATTAACCTGACAGTCATGTTTTTGGACTGTGGGAGGAAGCCGGAGTACCTGGAGAGAACCCATGCATGCACAGGGAGAACATGCAAACTCCATGCAGAAAGGCCCCGGGCCGGGAATCGAACCCAGAACCTTCTTGCTGCAAGGCAACAGTGCTACCAACTGCGCCACTGTGCAGCCGCTTTTAATAAAATGTAATGTAAAAACATGCTGCTAAACAGAGCTTCACTTCAGATACTTGCCCCTTTATTAATGTCAATACCTTATACAGCCTGTTTACTGCTTTATCTGATATTTAAAATATGAAGCAAACCAAATGAGATGTGATGATTTCTTTGGGGGTTTTTTGTGTGGAAGGGAACCAACAAACTCGTCCTTGACTTTTTCTCTTTTCTTTTCTTTTTTTTTTGCTGTAACTGTTGTAACCGCTTGTCTTCAATGCGTCATTAAGCATTTGGAAGCAGCATTTAGCCACAGATTCACAATGTTGCACATCAAAGAAGGCTTTCTCCAGGGAAAATACAAGTTTGCCTTGAAACCACTGTCTGCAATTAAAACATTTTCTCTCATTTACATTTCCTTTGAGATTCTCCAAGGTTCCAGCGAGTACGATTCAGTTAAAACCTTTGATGTTTCCCCGCACTCAGCCCACAGAAAGTGTCATCCTCCCCTCCCCATGTTTTTTAACTCCTCAATACCATTTGCGCACAATGTTCCCCGTTTTGGCCAGCAGACATTAAAGGAAGAGGTCACCTGGAAATCTCGGATCGGGAACGGAACGTCGTAAAATTGTTCAAATTTACAGACTTACTTCCATACGTGCTTTGCAGTACAAAACTAAGGAGTTAAATGCACACATGAAATAACAGAACGACACAAAAGGTTGAGAAGTTTTAAAAAAAATTATTTATAATATGATACAAGGATATTCTGTGCAACAGGGGTCGTTGGTGCAGTGAAACCTGTACATTATCAACAAAGCACTTAAAATTCAACCTGAAAGCAGAGCCTGACTGCTGGGCCATGGCTGTGTTAAATGGTTAACTACTAAGATACTAGTTTCAATATACAAACATTTTTTTTATCTGTATACATTGGTTGTATAGATTCAGATTACATTATTTATATAAAGTGCAGAAAGTTGACTGGTGGCATGATAGGGATTCATATAAACTGTTGGCCATTGTTCAGTGGTAGAATATACACTGTAATACAAACCGAGTTACCAATCTGTGCATATGCATACAAAAACGAATATAAACAGGTATAAAAGTTTGCTAATATTGCCCTTTTTGTACAATTGTATTAATGCTCGCAGCTTTTTCTGTGCAATTTATTTTTCGGTTTTTCGCAACTGGATAAGAAATGACCTGAAGGAGGTGAGAAGTTTCACACTCTTTTTTTGCTTCTCCAAGAGAATAAGACATCTTTAAAAGATATATGAAAATATATAAACTGTTAGTGACTAGATTACATGTTCTGTATACGTTTCATAGTTCTGTTTTGTCACTATAAATGTGTCGAGGTTACAAAAGCAAGTGAATTCAGCATCACAGTTGAGTCTCGAGGATGCAGGAGAGCAAAGAGGCATCGAGCGGAAGATGGTCTAAGTCTGCTGGGAACCCTGCAGGACGACAACAGGAGATGCAGGTGAACTTTCTAAGAAGGTTGTTATTAAAAGACCTGAATGACTTTTCTTTTCTTTTTTTTTTTGCGTTTCTTACTGAGTTGGTTCGTTTCCGTTTCCAGCAGTCTGGATTGAGTCTCTTCTGCTCCTCGGCCAAAGCCTTGGCCTCCATGGTGTACATCCTCCTCTCCTCGTTCTTCATCTTCTTCCATTTGTCACCCAAGATGACACTGATGGCTCTGGGGTTCAGAGGTTCAAACAGAAGGAGAAAGGTTTCGCTTTTTGTTTTCTCTTTCTCTTAATGTCGAATAATGCAAAAAGTGTATTCCGCAGGATCTAAAACTAAATCTGTACTGTTTTTTATTTATTTATTTATTTATTTCCAAATGAACTAGAAACCTAAGACTTTAAAAAAAGAGAACATGAATTGGGAAATTGTGCAATTCTTTAAAAGTGTAAAAATAATCAAGTGGATAGATATATTTATTCTTTGGATTCTTAAAAGTGATTCCAAACTAGTACTGATATAAGTCGAATCAGTGACTGTATTGTTCAGAGTATTGATCCTCCAGGTTTACAACTCTACTTTTAAAATAGAGTTGGAAACTCTAGTTTAAGTTAAGGTAGGTAACTTAATAAAAGTTGCCTAGCTGGAGTAGGTAACTTTTGTTAAAATTTTTTTAAATATTTGTTAAAACTCCCTATATGTTTTGACAGCAGAAAAGGAGACAGATAATCTGCCGTCCTACTGCCATCCGCAGAAACAACCAATCACAGCCAAGAGGAATATCTTCCCAGCTTTAAAGCTGGAAATGTGCAGATATAAAAAACACTCCAATATGTTTTTAGGATATATAATTAAAAGGAGATTTTTTTTATGTATAAAAAACAAAAAAAACAGGTTTGTCTCCATTACCAGTTCAGTTTCCTGCCACGTTTTAACGGTTAAAATCAAGTGTGTGCCCAACAGAAATATTCCAAACAGCCAGAAATGTTAGCTCTGGGAAAACCCAGACTTGTCTACAGGGTGATAAAGCCGCACAAATTAGGTCAACCGTAAAGTTGCTGGTTAATTTCCAATAATACTAATCCAGATTTTTCTCATCTTTTCATGCCATCACTACTCTCCATGAGCTTCAGCATCTTTTGCACTAAATTTCCTATCAGGTGTGGACAGGAAGAGACCTTTAAGGTTCACCCTGATATAATCCTGACATACAGAATGTGGATCCATCCCACTTGAAATATGATAACCTACCAAATACTGCAATTTCCCATTCTAAGGAAATGTGAAATTGCACACATTAATACTGCAATAGGGGCAGCGGTTCAATATATAGAGTAGCTTTAGACAGTAGTAACTTATTTAAAGTTATTATTTAATCACTTGTTTAATTAATTTCATCAGAAACTAATTAAATGAGGTAAATGAGGGACTGCTCAGATTCCAACTTAAAATGGATGAAGGTGAAGACTTCTTCGGTGTCAAACACTGACAGAGAAATATTTGGACCCTATGTGTCAAAGTTCACCTGTTGTCCTTCCCGGGATACATCTGCGTGTACTCCACTCTGTACTTCTTGGCGAAGAGCATGAAGGCGTTCATTGGCCGCTTGCATTTCGTAGGCGTGGCACCGCTGGCTGTCCCTGAGAGGTGGCTCCGGTGGGATTTGCTGCTGGAGGATTGTGGGGAGCAGGAGCGCTCCAGCTTATCGCAGTCTGGACTGACGGCGCCCCCGCTGGACAGGGAGGCTCTGCGCTGACGGGCCATGCTGCTGAGAACATAGACTGCTGAGGAATCTAGTGGGGTGAAGTCATAGCTGCAAAAAAAAACAACAACAAAAAAGACATTGGAGACATTTTAGCATTGTGCAAATTTAATCTGTAACAGATTTTTTCCAGTTTAAGTCAATTTATATATATATATATATTTTTTTTTTTATATATATATATAATGTATACAATAAACCTCACTGAGGTATTTTTTCTACACATATAACCATAAAAGCAGAGCAGGTGCTGACTTACAGAAATAAAAAATAAGAATATAAACTGCATACCTTCTGAAAGTGTCAAAGACAACCGAGTCGTCACAGTTGATGGCATCTGGGTGGTTTGGTGGCAGGCACACATCCCCCAGCTGCATCTCATAGCAAGGAATCCCATGGTGCACCACGGTAAGGCTTGGGTAAAAGGAGGACCACCCTGACAGAAACAGATGGTGCAGGAATTTAAAGCTGTTTCAAACAAAACAACCCTGACAATAAGTCTGCAGGCAGCAAATGGCAATTTGTCAGTGCTCGGTGATATCACAACCACAAATATCAATGTGCTTTATGTTGCACACAAATAGAAGGGAATATTTAAATGGGGAGGGCAAAGATAGGTGATTATATGTTTTGTTTTAGCAAGAAAATTCAAAAAGTGTAGTGTACATATGTATTTACCCCACTAGTTCTGTAATTTTTTGAGATTGTGAGAGAGAGGCTGTAGGTAATACTTTTACAAGCAGCTTTGCGAATCTAGAGCCAGGAGTCATCACTCGTTGTAAAATCTAGAGCCAGGAGTCATCACTCGTTGAAAAATCTAGAGCCAGGAGTCATCACTCGTTGTAAAATCTAGAGCCAGGAGTCATCACTCTTTGTAAAATCTAGAGCCTAAGAGTCATCACTCTTTGTAAAATCTAGAGTTAGGAGTCATCACTCTTTGTAAAATCTAGAGCCAGGAGTCATAAAATCTAGACTAGAGCCTAAGAGTCGTCACTCGTTGTAAAATCTAGAGCCAAGAGTCATCACTCGTTGTAAAATCTAGAGCCAGGAGTCATCACTCGTTGTAAAATCTAGAGCCAGGAGTCATCACTCTTTGTAAAATCTAGAGCCTAAGAGTCATCACTCTTTGTAAAATCTAGAGCCTAAGAGTCATCACTCTGTAAAATCTAGAGCCTAAGTGTCATCACTCTTTGTAAAATCTAGAGCCTAAGTGTCATCACTCTTTGTAAAATCTAGAGCCTAAGAGTCATCACTCTTTGTAAAAATCTAGAGCCTAAGAGTCATCACTCTGTAAAATCTAGAGCCTAAGAGTCATCACTCTTTGTAAAACAGCTCAAGCTCAATCAGACTGGATATAGAGATTTTCTGTGAAAAGTCTTTCACAGAAAGTCTTTCACTCATTCTCAAATACATTTAAATTTAGGCTTTGACTAGGCCAGTAAAACAGATGAATGTGCTGTGATCTAAACTAGAGATGCAGAATGGTAGAATACTAAAATGGCAGCATTGATTTTGGTTAAAAATAAAATAAAATAAAAAGTGTAATAGAAATATGCTCCTTGGTGTTGATCCCATAAAATCCTAATAAAATACACAGAAGTTTGCGTTTGTAGTGTGACAAAATGTGAAAATGTTTAAGGGGCATTAACACACCTGCAACGTGGAAAAGACGGGAATCATAATTCATTTTTATTGTTGGCTATCAAATACTGTAGGAAAAGTTCAACGGTACCTTTGTTCTTGACAAAAAACGGGTGATCCAATCTGCATTCGGCTGTGAGGAGACCTTTTTCTGGGGAGCCGGGGTCAAAGGTCAGTTTGAGCGCAGCCTGGCCAAAGGACACTGTATCTTCATGGTTTACGAGTTTAAGTCCATCCGAACCAAATCTCTGTAAATGAAGGAAATAGCTAATAAGAGTTATTTACCAGCAGGATGAGCAAACTGGTGTAGAAACAACTTGGTGTCATGTTTCCTGAACCATGTGTTTCTGTTTTATGTCAAAGGATTATCAACGCAAATCATTTAGGTTTCATTTCCTGAACTACTGCATTTTTCCTAGGCAACTTGTCTGCCATCTTGTGGCCAGTTCAGAGAAAGTTAGAAAATTCAGAAACATCTCAATCCTTGAGGTGTGCACTGCCTTACTTTGGTTGAAAATGAGGACTGTGACATGTTTTCATCATCAGAGTCTTCATCCGAATCCCCCAGCTCATCAGCTTCTTGCCATTCTACATTCGGACCGCGGTGGAAGCGCAGGCGGGTTCCTGAATCATCAGCACAACAATGTAACCAGATGAAAAGACCACAGCAAACAGAATCCATGTAAATAGATGCAGTACAGAAGTTTGATCACTAGAGGTTGGAGAGGCTTAACAAATCTGCTTCTTCCAAAAATACTCCAATCAAACTGTGGAGTAAAACTTTGCCTAATCAGTGCTGCTTGGACATAAAGAGTCTGACTCAAACCAAACGGTGTATTTTCTCAAATGAAATGACTCGTTTAAGTTGATATTTTAGTTTCATATGATTTGATTGTGTTTGTGTGCAAAAATATGAGTTTATTGCTCACATTTTGTTACATTACCACCCCAGACCACAGTCTGTTATATTTTTGTTTTATGTGACAGACCAACAGAAAGGCGCACCTTCCCGCTATCTCTGGAAGGAAAACCACAGATTTATTTCACTACGTATAAAACTACAACTTGATTCTTATTTGAATGCTGTAGTTTTTTAGATTATTTTTGTAAACCAACCGTAACGCCATTCATACATTTCCTACCTCTCCAAATAATTTGCGTTGATTTATCATATCAAGTCCCAGTAAAATACATTAGAGCTTGCTGTTGCAACATGATAAAATGCTAAAACGTAAGTTGAGGACGTATGAGTACTTTGTAAGGCGTTGCAAACGTGCGTGCAAATGCATTCACCTTTTAGGAAGCAGTGCCAGGCTGTGGACGGCCACGAATGAGACCACGCCATGTCTTCGTCATCAGAAAACGACGAGGACATGGAGAAAACCCCGGACTCTGATTCACTGCTGGCCTGTCGTGGGTAAGAAGCATAATTCTCAAATGATTAGGAATAAATAAACACCCTGAATATTAAGGGGCTTGCATGAAATTGTCCTTCGGAGGTTCGTGTGGAGAGGTTACCCTGACGCGTCTGCGCTCCCTGAGGTGGCCTCTGGAAGGGCTGGGCGCGCTGCTGGCCAGCGGAGGCCGGGCATAGGAATGTAAACTGTTACTGTTGCCAAAGATGTGAACTGGAGATGATCTGGAATTGATATTGAGATAAATGTAAATGCTTTTCATGCTTAATATACACTTCCAGTGCCATTTTTTGTTGTTGTTGTTGTTTTTACACAATACTAAAACTCCACAGACTGTGTAAGTGACACTATTGCTTTAAAGTGAAACATTAATTTGAAAAAAGAGCTGATGATCTTGACAGAAGCACTCAGATACAAAAACACCTCAAAAGTACTCTGCAAACCTGCCAATCCTGCTTTCTAAAAACTCCCCTGTGGGTGTGCTGGAGTATTGATAGTGATAGTTGATAGTGTATCAGTAGGCTTGAGTCACCTAAATGGATCTGATTTTCAAGTTAGAGCAAATTTATCTGAACCTCTTGTGTGGCACGTCCTTCAGCAGAGGGCTCTGGGGACTGGTGGCGATGTTGGCTAACTCGGCGAGCCAGTTGGTGTTAGGGGAGCAGCCGAGCTCCTGGTGGGACACGGCTCCGACCTGAAATAAGCCCTGAGACCTCTGGTCTTCCTCCACCTCCTGCAGCTCAGGCAAGTCGTCTGAAGAAAAGATCACAACGGGATTCAGCCCAAATATGGCAGGAGTAGAAAATAAATGTAATCTTGTTGTTTCAGCATTTCACCGTATTCCATGTGGCAACCAGGTGAGGAGGGCAGGTCCTCGTTACACTTGAGTGGATCAAACGACTCGTCCATTCTCTGTGTGAGTACTTTCCTCTTGTTTTCCAGCAAAGATTGTGAAGCAACTTACTTAGCTTCCATGTTTAGCAACATCAGCTGGTTAGGGTAATAAAAAAAAGAGAAATAACAAGAACTTAATTAAAGTCGATAAATTGATGCATTCAGCTGGATCCCTGCTGGTAAATGTTTGGGGTTTTTTGCCATGAAGTAGTCAACTGAATCTATGTATTTCATTATAATATGCATTGAATTATAATGTACTGGACCTGAATCCTAATGACAGGAATATTTAAACTGAGTCTATTGAAGCTGGCCGGTCACTGGAATCAGACGATTTTCAAATTAACTGGTACCAATCTGTAACTACTAGCTTGGAAACTCAAGAACCTAATCTTCAACACCAATGAAGTGGCATTACGATGAAGTAAAAAGGTAGCATAGACATTTGTTTTTTTGTATTTTCTATGACATGTCAGGACATGTCTGTGCTTCATTCAGCCAGTGAGAGCCAGACTTATCACCAAATAACAGGAAAGCTTTACAGAGAATAGCTTTCAACCTCCTTGAACCAGATTTGGAAACGTTAAGAACTTTGAGACATCTGAAAATGACACGTTGAGGAATCCTCCAGGAAATGCACATTAAACTCTGCTGCTTCAGTCACACTAACCACACTAATCATGCTCATCGCTGATATTACAATGCAATGTTTGCGTATAATGTCAATTCTACTACTATTCAAGATTTGTTTCAAAAACACAATTAAAACCTTGCTTGCTATGATATGTGCCTCAAAAGCCTTATATAGACTTAGCCTATATAATCAAAGGCTAAGTTTGAATGATTTCACTCAACTCTGTTTGAAATGTTTCTGAATTTATACATTTTACACATCAGATGTCAACGACATGTTGGAAAAACCTGCTCCAGACTGTCAGAAAGCCACGAATGTCACTTCAATCATGAGTATGGAGGAACGTGTGGGCAGTCTTTAGGGAATCCTTTGTCTCTATGATTGGTCATGTGACCCGCTGCGTGGAGGCCTTGTTTATAAACTTAGAGGGGGTTGGCGCATGCGCATCAGAGCTCATTCATTCACGACTACGCAGCTGAAGAGTTAAATAACAGAAAATCGTCTTAAAAACGGTTTAGCGAAACTTTGAAACTCGAAAGCAGAACAAAAGGAAAACGCTACTGACGACGACACGAGGTGTTATATAAACTCCAAAAAAAAAAAATTAGGCCTTCTCTGTTAGCGCTGCAGCACAGCGAAAATGGTCTTTAATACAAAGGAAGCTGCTTGCGCCGAAATGAATCGGCTCGCAAAAAGCAGCACGAGACGAGCTGCTGCTCTGCGCGCGGAGGAAAAACCCAGACCTCGCTTTCACGAACGCGCATTCATTGATAGCACATTGCTAAATAGACGCTTTAAACGCATTGAAATGTTGGAAACGACGAGGCTGCTGGGCGGCCTCCGGAGTCCTCTTTGCATAAAGGCAGAAGTGAAGCGCATCCACCGAGACCCCGAGCCTGTCGGGTCCAACACAGTAAACAAAAGAATGTCAACAAGTTGAGACATGACGCAACCTCTGCTGCGGTCACAATGAATGACACAAAAACATCGACTGAAACCCAAACCACACGTTTACTCGGCTGATGTGAACTTCTATCAGTTCAGTTATTTGAATTTATTTCACGAAGCAGCTGTCGGATGGGGTTCTTATCTTCAACACGGCGAGCGTCACAACGAAAAGGGGGTAAAAAAAAAAAAAAAAAAAAAACACATAGTCGATCTCAAGCAGTCATTTACCGTCAAATAAAGCCGTGACAACCCAACTGAAACACCGCGTCAAGCCTGCGAAAACGTAGATGGCACGAAAGTCAGATCAAAACTTAGTTTGAGCCGTTATTTCTTCGAAAATAAACACTCAACTTCCCACTTACCATTTCTTTCTATCGCCATCAAGAAACTCTGTGGCTTTCAGTCGAGGGGTGGGAACGGGGGCTGCAGAGGACGCCTCCTATTGGCCTGTGAGAGTATCAGTATCATGAAAGAGGCTGTTCTATTGGCTGATGTAACTGTGCGACGCAAAGGAGGCGGAGCTGAGATTGTTGATCATTTTCTGATTGGATGAAAGTGTATGCTTGTTACTGCCCAGTAACAGCTGATTGGAAATAACATGAACAATACACGGGTAGTTTTTCCACTACAATGCTGCGCATTACATTTTTTCCACAACAGTGCGATGGTATGTTCCTACAGGCTTTTGGTTTGTCTGTTGTTGTTTTTTTTATTATTTTTTTGTAAGATCTAGCAAATACACGTGAATTTCAATAAGTCAGATTATAATTTTCGTGCGATTTTTGTTGTATTTATTTCCATTTTATTTTAGCAATTCAATTAAAAACCTGAAACTCATAGAGTCAATGTGCCTAAGTGTTTATTTCTGTTCATTTAGATTATCTTGGCTTAAGTGTTAATAGCAAGTATTGGTGTGTTTTTTATAACCCTTCTCTTTTTCTTTTGCCTTTTTCTCTGCTGGATAGTGAAATTTTAATCTGCAAAAAAGCTTGAAGAAGAAAGGTTAAAGCTCCATAAGATTTCCTGGTATACGACTGCGCTACAGAACACAGTAAACCAAAACTAGCAGATGACATGGTTACCAAAAATCTTCTCTAACTGTAAAAACTTAATACTTGTTTTCTGTTCCTCCCGACTCCGGTGCTTTACTTTCATCTGAATAGAGGACTTTGGACCACTGAGTATAATTTAAACAACTCTGTGTTGCACAGCAACAGACCAGGCTTTTTTTTTCTTTTTAGGTAGGATGATTCAGATGCTGTGTCTTACCTCAGTCCACACCTCAACATTATCTCAGACTCTGTCACATTTTTTTCTTCCACTCAACTTCACATTCTTATCTGTAGCTGTAGCAATCGTCATTAGTAACAACTTTTTGCACCTTAAATTCTTAACAAAAGTTGCCAATACCTATCTTCCATATGGGTGTCATAACACTATTAAAAAGAAGTATTTATTTATGTCAGCAAAATTTCAGATTTTTACTGCAGGCAAATCCACCAAATCTAACAGAAATAAAAAAAATTAAAAAATGAAATATATCCCCTCTGTGTGTGATAAATCTGTATGCTTCACTTTTTGAACTGAATTACTGGAATAAATTACATTTTTCATGATATCCTATCACTGAGATGTACCAGTGCTTTAGTCTATTTAAACTGTATTTAGGTCTTTTATTAATTTTTACCACCATTCTAATAAAATATACTCTGTGTTAAATAGTTAAAAAAATAATTTCAACTTTATAATCTTCAAGCACACAAATCACTGGCCTGACTGCAAGTATATTGAAGTAATTCCTAGATCCTCAGTATGTTAATTTCTCAGATGAGTCATATCAGAATGACTCATCATTGACACAGTCATTAATATTAAGGATAATATAGATTTAAATCAACAAATACAAAGATATACCTCTTTTTTTTCTTGCTGAAGTGAAAACATTTGCATTTTACATTAAGAAATGTTTTATTTTTGTCTATTTTTTATGCTCATTTGTGATCTTTTGTGCCTTTGCAAGTGCATCTTCTACCCATATTTTTTCCAAACATGATGCTGGAAAACCTTAGCTTTTTAAACCACAGGATCAACCGGGGCGACCCAAGACCCAGAAACAACACTGAGTGTTGAGTTGACAAAGGCCCTGAATTTATGGGTAACAACAAATAATCTTGTGTCACACAGAAATATAAAATGTTCTTTAATGACATGAAAAGTGAGACATATAATTGTTTTTTTTTTTTCTTCTGGCTAATGTTGTGGTCTTACCTTAAAAAATAAAAGTGTTACTAAAAGGGTTGGAGATCAGCATTTTTAAATGTAAACTCAGCTGCAGACAAAAAAAACAAAAACAAAACAAAACAAAAAAACAAGAACTTTGTCACAAAAAAAAAAAAAAAAAAATGAGAGCGATTAGTTGGGGGAAGAAGAAAATGACCCCTTTTTGATTCCTGTTTGGCAGGTGTATGCAAAAATTGTCGTTGGCAGAGGTAGACAGCAATAATGTATATTTTACCTACACAAAGAAATATGGGCTAAATCTCACATTAAAACACAGCAAAGGAAACTGTCTCAAGACACTGCCTACAAGACTACAATCCAGTGGAGAAATGTCTTAAATGAGAAGTGGGCCTACACCATATAATAACACTCAGTTTCAAAATAGTACAGCAATGTGTTGTATATTCTTACAAAACTATCAGCTATCTCTCCCTCTGACGTTGGCTTTGTTGTAAAAGCAGAGAATTTCGGCAAAGAGCCTCTAACACTTATGAAGAATAAAATACTGTTTATCAGATTAAAGAGTTATAATCTGCTGATAAACAAAGATGTACTTGAGTATAAATGTGAACTCAGTTCTGCTCTTAACACAGTATGAAAGATTTAGAAATGCAGCACGGTGAGAAGGTATTCGCCCCCTTTGCACATTTCTTCTTCTCTTGCTTTTTTTTAAAATCACACTTAAATGTTTCAGATGAACAAATCTTAAAATGCGCCAGACATACCGTGAGTAAAATGCAAATGGCAGATTTCAAATGACGTGTTTACGAAAAAAAGAAAAGAAAAAAGCTGTCAAAAATGAAATGGCTTCATGTGAAAAAGCAATTCCTCCAAAAACCTAATAAACTGCTTGTTCCGCCCTTTGGGGCAACCGCTGCCGTCACACCATTTCTGTGGAACAAGTTTGGTTGGCTGTTGCAGAGTTCTTTTAATTTAACCACATTAAAAGGTTTTGCAGAATTCACCTTTCCATTAAGTAAGGGACGTAATCTTTGTTTTAAAGAAGCAAACCGGCCTCGGAGCATCACATTTCTAACACTATGTTTGATCTTTCCAAAATGCTTTGCCAGTTTTATGTCACATCTAACAAGACGCACGCCCTCCAAATTATCCTGCTCTTCTCTCACCAGTCCGTAAAACATTTTTCCGAAAGTCTTTGGGTTCGTTAAGATACTTTTGGCAAATGAGAGATGGGGCTTTGGCCTTGGAAACGTTCAGGGATGACATTTTTGCCCTGTCTCTTTCTTATGGTTGAATGATGAACATTGCAATTAACTGAGTGAAGAGAGGCCTCAGTTAAGGGCTGAAGGAAAATCTCGATGCAGTTTTAGAGCAATTTTGGTAGACATGTCGAAAGTTCTCAATTGTTCAAAGTTTTCCCTGTTTGTGTGTTATGACTCTCGTGTTTTCAGACACGATTTCGTGATTTCTTAATGTCTGGTAGTAGTAAAGTCGCACGTAGGTACTTTAAAAGAAAACATGGTTAATTATAGGTAATGCAGGCATAACAAGAGAAGCAGTTAATTTTTTATTTGCAGGAGCCAGCTTTTGGAGAAGTTTGTCTTTAAGTAATTGAAATTGCCATTTGAAAACCGCATTTTGTTTTTACTCAGGCTATCCTTGCATGATATTAAAATTTGTTTCAATAGCTAAAACATTTGCATCCAACAAAAAGAAGCAAAATGGGCAGAAATCCATAAGGAGGCAAATACTTTTTCATGCCATTGTAGTTCATGTGGACTTCTCCTTCTGAGAAAGGTAGTGCGTTAAAACTGCTCACGATTATCCAAACATAAATCAGTTTTGGCGTCCTATTTACGACTGGTAAAATTTAGAAATTTACAAGCAATAATACACTTTTTTTTTTATCAGAATGCCGTTGTCAAAAAAAAAATGGGGTGAGGCATAACAAAGTGTTTCGGTTTTCAAAAAAAGTGAACCACTTGACACTGACAAGTAAAATGCACACATATTCTTTACAGTGAAAGTCATGATTAATGTAATAAAACAAGCTTTAACCAACTTCCGAGGTTGCGACTTTCTGTCATACGCCCTACTGACACGGGCCATATCTTAGTCTTAATTGTAAGACACTCAAATGTGGTGTAGTGGATATTCACATTTCTTCTTCTGTTTTGAATAGTGCTGTGGAAAACATCCACAGTGAGAATTTCTTTTTCTTCTTTTTTTTGTTTCCGCCGTCTCCTTCATGGTTCATTGGAGTCGCTTTATGCTCTCTGTTGCTCAATCTCAGCGCTACTTCCAAACAAGGCCACCAGCTGCTCCTCGTAATTAGCGATATTCCTCTTCATGATGTCCATGCAAGGGCCGAGGAGTCTCTCAAACGCTTTCACATCCAGGACTTTGAGAAAAAAAGACAGAAAGACAGCTTTGATTTTTATGGGAATTATAGACGGTCATGTAAAACATTACGTCTTTATATTGAGTGAATTTCATGAAAGATTTTTTTTTTATTGGGGTAAAGGCAAATGCAAGATGCTAATTAAGCACTGCCTATTTAGAGAAGATGAAAAAATAAAGTTCATTTTTGATGAATTACTCACAGAACACCTAGCAAAAATTCCTGCTCCTTCAACTCATATTTGAACTTCAATAAATTTTGTAGGATAAACCAATGCATGGCAGTGCATTTGCTTAGTGGAAAAATGATGACACGTGTGTTTTTTTTATTAATACAAATCCAGCCCTTTCCCCTTACTAGAATCAGCGTGTTTAAAGTTAACTTTAAATTCAAATTCAAAAATACTTTATACACTAATACACTATTAAATAGACATAAAACATGGCGGTGACAGTTTGTCTTTGGTAGAGACATAAAAAGCTGATCAGTTAATAAGACAATAGTTGATGGATTTGGGTGGAGGTTCACTGTGCGACAGGTCAAGGTCCCCCAAACCTTTAGTCAATGGAATGGTTTATATCAAAGTCTAATTAGAACGGCCCATTCAAAGTTCAGACCAAAATCTAGTTAATAATCTGTGGAAATACTTGAAAATTGTTTTTCAGACAAGCTGGTGGAGACAAATCTCAACAGATCTGAAGTTAAAGGCGGTTCCACAAAATATCCTCTCAGGAGGGGAAAACATTTTCATGCCACGTGTTGTTAGAAAATGTAAAAAAAAAAAAAATCAACTTTCACAAGTAACTGTGGCTGCAGTCATTTGTGTTTTTAGTGTCTGAGTGTTCTTAATATCTCCTGTCTTATGAGTATTTCAGTTTTAGGGGAGGAAAAAAAGGACATAGCAGAAGAGTGAGTGTGAATGGCTGCCTGGACCCCTAATACAGCACATCAAAGAAGTGTACAAAATGTACCCAAGCATTTGACACTCCCCACAGCATACGCCGATGCAGCTCTGGGCTTGTTTGTGACAAGAGCCAACTCCCCAAAATACTGGCCCCTCGTGCACGTGGCAATATCGAGCTCCTCTTCCTCCTCCTCGTCTTTTTTTGTCTTGTGAGAAACAAAAAGCACAAGGATAAGAAAGCAGAACCGAAAACACGCTTCCAGCACACGCTTTGAGCTTGTGCTTCCAGTTGTGAGGTTGAAAAGCAAAGTGGACACGGGAATCATTTTAAAACGTCCAAAATTACCCGGCTTCTTTTCATGGTGATCCTAACTTGGCCGCTCTCAACGATGTAAAAGCAGTCCGCTAAATCACCCTGTTGCAACACAGCAATGCAGGTAAGCGGACTCAGACTTTGCAAGTGCAAAACAGAGGATGAAATCACTAAAAACACTCAACAGAGACGATTTACCTGAGCAATAATTTGCTGTGAGTCATTGTACACCCTGGTGGATAGCACGTCTACTACCTTCATCCTCTCCGACACCTGAAAAGACATCAGGCTATCAACACTTTCACTGTGAGTCCGTGGTGCCCTTTGTTTGACACTGTGGTGCAAAGCTGACCTCTAAAGATGTGAGTAGAGGTAGAGTTTCAATGAACGCTTCGTACATCTTCCTCTTCTTGGCGTTGTTCTTCACTATAATCCTCCGGAATGTAAGACGATCCTGAAACAAAGTTTGAAATAAAACAACTTTTTATTTATGTCTAAGGATATAGGTGTGTGGGGCTTAACAATGACCTGACAGGAACAGATTTTAAAAATCCAACTTCTCCCAGTGATCCAGCTGCTAAATGAAATACACTGCTTCCTGTCAGAAACAACCAATCAGAGCTAGGAGGAAGGTCTTAACACCGTTAATCATGCTCATGTATGTGCTGCACCCACTGTTCCCCCATTCAGCTTGCACCATTGTTGAAGCTCAGGACTGCCAGTCTCTGTAACTGTGGTAGTGGTGGAGAAACAACCCAATGTTACAGGAAACCTAACAACTTCTTGAGTTCTCAGCACAGTTTGCTGTGAGGGGAGGAGCTGTAGTGCAGCAGAGTGCAAGGGGGAGGAACCTGTGGGGTGTGCACCTTCAAGTATAAGTGAGTATATATAATAGACAGAAGGATGGAATATGTGAAAATGAAACTATGACAATAAATCATTTAAATAACTTGTAAAATAGGCATCAATTGTTGACCCACTGGTTAGCTTCAAAACAAAATGGTAAAAGTAGAATTGCAGAAACACTTAAACATTGACAATATATAATTGACTTGTGGCTGGTGGACAATCAGCTTAACTGGCAAGTCTCCAAATCAAATTCTGCCAAGGGCCCAGTACAGCCTGTCATTTCATGAGGTAAATGTATCATTACACTTCTTATTATTACAATTCCAGACTGTTCTGCTGCTTTTTCAGACACCAACTCTTATGAAACCACAATATGCATTAGGTCTCAAAATGAGCTTGTGATTTTTTTTTTTATTTATTGCAACAAAAGTATTTATTCAAATGGTAAAAAGAAACAAGGCACTCAAACGTTCCTCCATCTGTCTGCAATACAGTAACAGTGGTTTAACATGTCAAATAATATAAAGAATAAGGTGTCAACATGAAATAGATTGAACTACACTGTAGGAAGTATCATAAGCTGCAGAGGGCGCCCTCCTCTAGCCGAACTCGCCATGACAGGCTCGAGAGCCACTCGCCTTAATAAGGAGGTAAGCACTAGTGCACGTCAGACGCCAAATAACATGTCCACTGTAATGTTCTGTTAGCTGAGACTCTCTGGCACCACTTGCTCATCCCCAGACAAAGCTGGCTGCATCGTGAAGAAAGGAGCTCCTGCTCGTTCACAGCTAAAGCTGCACACTCTAAGACTCTCAGGTCAGCAGAGGGTTCAGCGTCAACGTCCCTCGTCTCCCGTAGATGACATAACAGAGCTGCTAGCTGCTCTTTAAGGACACAAGCCTTGCTGAGTCATGAATAAGTGGGATGTTTCTCTTCCAAGCGAACAGTCGCACTGCTCATCCGGCCACAGGAAACTTTTTAGTGACAAAATTACATCCAAATTCTATTGAGTCATTTCTACTACAGTATTTCATTAGCTCTTTGTGAATATGCAAATTCATATCAAGCAGTGATATTGCTCCTCTAGTCTGATTCTCACATCTACTGGATTTCATACAGATGAAACCAGATACTCACATGTTGTAGGTTATGACTTTCTTCTCCTTTTCCTCTTTTGGATCAGCTACGTTTTTTTCAGCTGAAAGCTTGTGGATGGGCAAGACGGCCTACAAACTTCGTTTTTAAATTTTGTGAAAAAATATGCAAAATGTTTGACCTAAGTAGAACTTTTTGTTTTGGGGGGCTGAATTAAGCAAACAAGAACAGTTTGGTTAATGCTAACTATAACCAACTTCATTTCAAACAGTGTGAAAGAAACAGAGATTGAGTCAGTTAATGCTTCAGCTGTGCATTATGTTACCCAATCTTGACTGTGCCATTTCCATCTGTAGCGCCACGCTGCAGCACAACCACAAACAGCCTGGGTGTTTATTTAAACTGTGCCAGCTGACTGCACAGCGTATGTCGTTAAAACCTGAGCAAGCAGCAGCCAGCTGTGCTCCTGCACGGGTGCGTAATGTTTTACTCACCAGGCACCAAAGGGCTCCAGGCGAGGTTGCAATTATGGTGGCCGCCCTAGGGGTGTTGTACATCAGCGCCAGTTCTCCAAAGCTGCCCTTGTTGTCATAGGAGCCCACCAGCTTCTCCGCGCCCTCAATCTTCACAAAAATGTTGAACGTCCCACTGACCGAAAGCAAAACCACGAAATAAACGATTGAAAAAAATATAGAAAGACACAATTAATCATTAAAAGTGAGTGCGTGTAGCACCTTTCGATGACGTAGAAGTTGTCCCCGTCATCATCTTGATCAATGATGTGCTCTCCCTCTGTGCAGAACTTTTCAAACATGGCGTCCAAAACCTGAGACATCTGCTCCTGAGAAGGAGAGAAACATAAAGCTGTTTCAATTGCTTTGCGTTTGAAAAAAATAAAAATAAAAAGCTATATTTCAAGTTAAACAGCTGACCAATGGTTGAAATGACGCAGGGAGGAAAAACAAGCAACGTCAATCTGCTGGACCAGGTCATGTACTCACTGGATCTAAGTTCTTGAACAGAAGAATGTCCCTGCAAGCTTCCTGTAGTCTCTGCCTCTGCTCGTCGGTTTTGGGGTGGGTAACCTGCGAGACAAAATGCGTTTCATGTGGGACTGTCTTACAGTGGTCGATGATTACACATAGAAATCATATTCTTCACCAAAATGTCGTCCGATTCTGAGAGAAATGATATATCTGTATGATTGCTGTGTGGACTGAGGTTTACCCTTGGCTCTTTATCATCTTCATCTTCATCAGGGTTGAACGCCTCTGCACACACTGTATCACAGATAGCAGCAAAGGAAAATATTGTCACATCTATGCTGTGCTTTGTCGATCTCAAAGTACATTTACTATATTACAAGCTGCATTTAATCATATTTGCACAGAATCTTGTAGACAGTAAAGACAAATAGCTTTGTTCCCCGTCCTGTTATCATGCCTCTGAATGCAATACGGTAACTTCTAGAGGTATTCACAGCCCTTCAGTTTTTTCAGATTTTGTCCCATTACACCCATAAGTATCTTTTTTTTATTTTTTTTATTGGCACTTTATTTCACAGATCAACACAGAGGAGTGCATAACAATGAAGTGTATGGGAAATTATGTGTGATTTTCATAATTTTCTACGAACAGAAAGCATGGCAAACATCTGTCATAAGCCAAATGAGTCAAATTTAGGAGACATCTCTACCCACTTTGCAAATCTAAAGACTGACTCTTGCGTCCGTTTTTCTACGCAAAATATCTCACGTTGAATCAGATTAAATAGAGAGCATTTGTGGGCTAGAATGTTTGAGTCTTGTTGGATTTAGGTCTGGACTTTGGCTGGGCCATTTCAACACGTTAATACAAACCCATGAAAAAAACAACCAAAAAAAAAAACTGAATGTTCCTGAAAAGCCCATTGATTTCAGGAACTTTACAACTAATTGAAACACATTATGTAGCTTAATACAAATGGATGTTTGAAAGCCATTATTTCCGTTAGTTAAGATTATTTTTAGCAAACAGGTAATGAAAAAACTGCATTTGAAGTTAGACCATTTCATAAGATCAATAGACAAAAAACATTTAATACAGAAATGTGGGTGTAATAAAAAAGTATATTTAATACCTGTGTGAAGGTCTTTATTTTCAAGTCATTTTTAATCTGATAAAACGGTTTCATCTGAATGCATATTCTGATTTATTGACTATGACTGCAGCATTATTGACTATGCAACAGCACCATTTTGTTAAAACGTTTTCTACAGTCCTGTAATAAAACTTTGAAGATAAGGAATCGCTTTTAAGGTCCAATTGCACATGGTTTTCATTTCTATCTTCAGGATTAGCCGATCCGAAACGCTCATGGTTTAGCAAAGTACAAGTGGAACGTTTCATATCAGCAAAACTGCAGCCATCTTTCCACCAGAGCTACAACCTTTCCCCACTATTGTGAGCGAGAGATAATTATAAGCATCACTTGTCCTGATTTCCTCACCCACGTCACTCACTGACATAATAAACCAGGTTCAAGACAGAGCAGCTTCGCAGCCTCTTACAAATCAACCTTATTGTAATAAGAGGGAGGCGATGACAAAAGACAGCCGGCAAAAAAATGATTTTCATTTGTCGGAGAAGCTGCCCATTCTCCGAGAGATGACACAGACCAGAGCCACAGGATGTTAATAACCAACTTTAACAAGCAGCAAACTGTAACTCACCCGATGCTCTTCTGATGAATCTGTTTATCACTGGTGCTGTAAACAACGAAAAGCCACATGTTCAGTTTCATCATAAGCTGAATTGCTCTGAAAGCTGTTATTGAAAAGAGGTTTAGGTGGCTGTGGTTTCACAGCTAATACCCCCGCGGAGCCTAACTCATTAAGGGATCCATATTCATCACAGTAAAACCTGAATGAGGACAGCTGCTTTGAAGTGGATTTAGGTCTTTGAATAATTTCAATGAGAGGGGAAAAAAAACAAAAAAAACATTAAAATGTAACACAGTGTAAAAGTGCCAAGCTCCTGGAAAATAGATCAGCATGAAATGTATATTAGGAAGTCTCATCTATTGATAGCTTCCCAGTCAGGTAGTGGACAGGGGAAGCTGGCTGAATGATCATCAAGTGTGACCCAAAAACTGGTCGATTTAACAAATGAACATGGAGCACCTGTCCATATGTAGGCGCTACAGCCGGTCAGTCGATTGAAAGCTGCAACTAAATTGAACTGTTGCTACCCAAAATAGCAGATGTTTGAAATTACAATTGTCGATTTGAATTTTTTGGTTTAGCATTGGAGATTTAGTGCAACAAGTGTAGTTAAATATTTTTTGTTGCTTGAGTCTAAAGACAAATTTTCTGCAAACTGTATGTTTTTGTTTTTGTTGCTTTTTTGATCGCCCTGCCCCTTTCTGAATATCCATCATCTACTCTTGGTACCACCTTCAAATACCAGGATCCCAGATTCAAAGAAAGAAAAAATAAAAGACATGAAAAAAGGAATCAAAGCAAGTGTTTTGTTTTAGTTTAGAAGTTTTAACATTGCAGCACATGTAAAAGTCTTGAAATTCTACCAAAGGGTTTGGTTTTGGTGCACCACCCAAAGTTTAAGCTGCATTTTGTTGGATGTTGAATTGTTTTTAGAATTTCCAGTTGAAAATGCAACGAGAATGTCCTGGGATAGTAGTTTGGAAAAGCTGGCGATATCAGCCATAGCTCAAACCCCCATGTAGTGTAAAATGGAATTAAAGCTTCATTTGTTAATGGCTTTATGTTCCTAAAAAACAAGCACTCTACAATCTCCATTTCAGAACATTTTCCTTGAGTTTGTGAACTGGACTGGATTAAGAGCAGAATACTGTGATTGACTTTTATGACTAAGTCAGCACCAAACCAACAAACAAATTCCTCTTGTTTTCCAACTTGCAACTAGAATGCACTCAACTCAATTAGTATTCATCTCTCACTTCTGAGACCATTTGTAATCATTAATAGTCGTCTTCATTTAGCACCTTTAACCAAACTTTTCTACAACCAAACTCGAGGAGGGAGAAAAACTGTGCTTGGTGATCCGTGGTTTTATTTGCAAATGCAACCCCACAATAAATTCAGTTTAGGGCCCTATTTATGGTCGAACCGGCCCTGCAACCGGCCCTCTTAAACCCCACCTCTCATTGGGATGATGTCTCTGATGTGTTTTGCTGCTGCTTGCATCTCTGCATAGCCAGATGTTTGAAATACAATCACACTTCAGGACACACAAAATGTCACCTTTAAAGCTAGGCGTTGCTTAGATCTCGTGTTTTTCCATCTATCCCCCCCCCCCCCCTTACTGGCTAATGAGGTTAAATAGGCCTGGTGTTAAGTGGCCTGAAAATACCTTCCGAGGCAACAAAAAAACGGAAAGATCTCTTCATTCTGCAGCTGTTGCTATCGAAATGCATCCTTAATCCAAACCAAACCCTGATTCAGAGATGCAGAGCTGGACACGTTTAGCACGTCTCTCAGCCTCTCTGACCATATATGGCGAATGACAGCGCGGTGGTGGATGCAAGGTGGCGAGCATCTCTGCGCCTTGTCTCTGTCGTCTCCCAGCCGTGCACTCCACCGTGCATGCATACGTCTCGACATGCATTAACATCACCCACATGCACATACGCGCTGTGTCAAAAAAAACCCAACACATCGGCTTACCTATGAATTCCTCGTCGTCGTCGTCGTCCTCCTCCTCCTCCCCGTTCTCCGAATCGATCTGCATGGCCTCGTCAATGAAATTGACCGCTTTCCCAGATCTCGGGGCCGAATTTTGCTCATTGCCAAAGGAGGCCTCTTTGGTCTCGCTGTCCTTCAGCCGGGTGAAGTACTGTAACGCAAACTCGAGCAGATCCCTGGGCTGATTCCTCAACACTTCCACGGTAAAGCTCTGTAACAGCTCCGTCAGTCCCTCGGGGATTTCTATACTCATTCCTGTTTTCAGTCTTTGGATGTGAACAAAACCGGTTTGCTGCGAATTCTACAAAATATCACACACACACACAAAATAAAGACAAAAACACAGCTCCCCCGCCCCCTCCTCCAGATGGGAATAAGGATAACCGGGTGTATAGTCTGGCCACCCCCCAATCAGTCAGTCAGCAAGCCGTCCACAGCGGATCCTCTCTTTTTCTTGAATGAAAATGGCTGTGGATTTTTGGTCCAAGCATCTTCTGCTGCTTCTGGCAATAGGAAACCCACGCATGTGACCCAGGAATCCATGGTAACCACCTATCCAGGGATTGCGTACATGAGCAGCAGCGGCGCAGAAACTGCAGTCAGTCGCAAAATACAAATTATGGGAAAGAGAAGCAGACGGGTTGTCAGACATGGATTTGCACCGGAGGAGGTCAGAACCTGCCGGCAGAACCAGACATCACATCATGCTCATGTTCTTATTTTGTGTGTGTGTGTGCGCGCGTCTCTTTACATCGGTAATTAAGCTGCTCTAATCCGTGCAGAGTGAAATTATACACACTTGTCCGGAAAAGTGCTCCTTAACTACGATCTCTATGATGGATATGAGAACTGTTCTTATCAGAAATGAGTGAAAGTGAGAGGAAAGTGGAAACTATTTCAACAAAACTCTACCAAGGAGAAAGGTCTGCTATGCAGCTGGAATTATACCACACATAAGGGCTGTGGTCAGGGTTGGTAGAACCTACTAAAGAATTATATATATATATATATATATATATATATATATATATATAGCCTGCCTTTTGTGTTCTGCATTGAGAAAAATTCTAATAAATCATTCAAATCCCAAAAATCTGTGGACTAATACAGCAGTGGTCTATATTTGGTGTTTAAGATGAAACAAGTAAACAATAAAAGCAACTAATGTGCAGGAGGATTAACACAAAATTTTTAATTAGCATGTTGTCCCTAGATGCTAATTATGTAGAAAAAAAACAAAAACAAATAAGTACAGAGGCAAATCTCGTTATGAAGCCATAGTGCCGGAGAGTTTGGGGACCATCTCCGGAATCACAGGGGCGGAAAAGCAATAACTCTACTGCAGGAGCGTTTAGGACATTGTGACTCTGTGGCAGACACTATACACCAACAACGAGTTTTATTATAGAGCAAAAAGCCCAAATAAAGTTTGCTGAAACTATCTAGTAAAAACATTTTAAGGATCCACTGATTTTAGAGCTTTGATATAGCAAATTGAAATCTGAAGTATGAACAAATCACACACACACAACTCAAATTCTGACTTGAACCTGGCACTTTCTCAGTGATAAAAAGTAGCACAAATGTCCTGTCTTTTTAAGTCACAGGGTGATGAGGTGTGTATTCCGTTACAAAGAGCTTAATGAAGTAAAAATAAAATAAAATACTACCAGAAAGCTTTTAGTAATATAAGGGGAAGCTGTGACAGTACAGCTAATATTACAAGTGTCAGTTTGTTTTATAAGTGTACTGAGGGTTTCCTCTACACCCCCAGGCTTTACGGGATGCCCCGCCCCTTCTTTGCCCTATATCTGTCACCTTTTATTTAGAAGGCAAGATATTTTCTCACTCTGGTGAAGATTTTCAATTATTTCTGCTTCTCTGCCTGTTAACTTTCTGATGGTTTATTAAAGCTGCTCTGCATGTCTCTTTTCTAATAGGATATTTACCAAATATCATAATATCATCTATTAAATTAGCTGCAAAAAAAAAAAAAAAGCAGAACAAATTTAGGAATTTTTGATATATGTTCATACTGATCAGGACTAAACAGAATTATAGCATTAAGACTGGCTAAATAAATGTGCATTTATATAAGTTAAATCATTTTTTAAAAGACAAAATATCTCAAGTATTAAAATGTACTATACCATATTTAAGAAAAGATACTTCAGTAGGAAAGTGTACCAGATCCTGTGTAATATACATGTACAACCCTGCTGAGTTACAGTAATTTGAGTCAACTAGTTTCTAACATAGTTCCATCCGTGTTATAGCGCCATCTGCAGGACGTAATATTATACTACAATGTCTAAGGACAGTTTGTGTTTCCCTTCACAGAGGCGATAACGTCTACAGGGTGCAAGAAATAGTTAATATTTTCCTAAATAATAAAAATATGACAAAGAGGCTGCCAACTTTAATCAAATCCCTTTAAAATATTCTGAAGGTGAATGCTATGGTGTCAAAAGCTTGTCACTGTATTAAAGGAGCAGTTTGTGATTTCCAGCCACGTTGTGCTATAAAATGGCACTGCCAAGTTAAGTAACCATGCATGTTACCTTCATTTGTTGTAAAAAAAAAAAAAAAAAAACTATATATGAAATATGACTTATAAGAAATTTGACCGTGTAATTTAATGCCTTGAAATTGGGCCTCTGTCTCTTTAAGTCCTGTTCTATCATCCATAGGCAGAGTGATTTTTCTACATATCTAAATTTTGTACCCAAACCCCAGTTTCCCCACAACTTTCCTTAAGTTTCTGCACCGGGAATTGGATGACAGATCAATATCCGTTTCACCCAGACAATGATTGGATGGCATCAAAAAAAATTTATATATATATAGCATCTCCAAACCAGAGGTGGGTAGTAACTTTACCGCACCACTTTTTTCTGTTTGATGAATATGAACGGTACTCTGGTAAAACTTTCTGGCTACTCTTACCCCAAACTGAAATGATTAAAAACATCTTGATTGTACAAATTGTTCTTAAACTTTTTCTGATGTACCATTTGGAGCCCATGTGAATATACAGTGCATCTTAGGATGCCCTGGTCATGTTCTGAACTGTTGACATCTACTCCATTTGTTTCACAAGCTGTATGCTGTGAAACAGTGGAAATATTTTAAAATTGACTTTCCATAAAAATACCAGAATTTGCATACAAATTGTTCTTTTCACAGATTAAGCCAGATTTTAAAGTACTCTGAACCTAGCTAATCACCTATAGCTTTTACTTCTGTAATACTTATCCATCTCTGCACCAAATATTTGCAACACGCCTTAAAACTACACAAACAGTCCTCCAATTTCTCTTTAGTTCAATAATTGTAGCTTCTCTAATCCAACCGAGTCAGTTTTTGACAAATCTAAAGATTCTGGTAGCATTTTCATGAAAATGCCATACTGTCACATTCGGACATCTTTTATGCAAAATGGTTTGGTAGTACTTTATCACATGGTTTCACTTCTGCATTGAAAACACATTTTTAGTTATGTTTTCCAAAACAAAGCAGAGCATTAGATTTTTTGTGGTAACATTTATTTGATCAATAGACGGAATTGCATCTTTCCATAAACAGTTCAGTTAAATATTAACAAATTTACAGTCATGAGGAATGTAAAAAAAAACAACAAAAAAAACAAACCAAGACACAAAAACCCAAACAATGGTCTTCTTAAAAAAACCCATCCCCAGGACCCCACTCAGGATAACATTAAACACAGCAGCAATGGAACAAGGACTCAAATTTCCAGTTCCATTGTCACGTCGTCCTTTTCAGTGCTTCACAGTTCATCCTTTGGCTCTGCCTGCAAGGTAAAACAAAGAAATGTGAAATCTTTGGCATTCAGTCATTAGAGCATATTAAGGATGTGAAGCGATGTAAAGAAGCCTCACCGTTTCGTCATCATCATCTATAACTTCTTCATCTTTATCTTCAGACTCTTCCTCTGCTGGCTCCTCTGGCTCTTCCTCAGGTTCTTCTTCAACCTACGGAAAAGACGCCATTTTTAATGGGTACTTTAACAGTCAAGTCATTAAATTATTAATGCATGGGAGTCAAAATTAGATTAAAAGTCAGTGAACGTGCCTGTTCGTCCAGAGGAACATTCATGCTGAGCCGGAGCATGCGCTCTATTCTTTCTCCGTAAGCTTTTGTGTCAGCCAGCTGGTATCCTGAGCGCAGAGTTGCCGTCTCAAACAGAACCACTGCGAGATCTGATGCCGTCTGGTCCTCAGCATCAGCCTTAAAATGCAAGAAACAAAAGTAGTCAGATGTGGTGTCATATTTTCATCAAAACAGTTTAACACATTCAACGATGCATCAGTAAAAGGGTAGATAGAAGCTTACATTGACTCTGTTGAGCATCTGCTTGACAAGGGGATGTTTGGGGTTGATTTCTAGTGTTTTCTTCTGGCTGGCATAATAACTGAGGAACAGACGACAATACATGTGAGCCTCAAGTGGCAATAAGACAGGTTTACAGGCACTTATACAAAATTAAAATAGCTGAAAAGTTGAAATGGAAATTACACAACAAATGGATTCTAATGTTTTGTCAGGGAATTAGATTGTTGTATCGCATGTCATTGTCAAGATAGTGTTTACTGGACCTTTAGGAACCAACTCCAGCTGAAGTCCATACCATCTCAATGATCCCAAAGAGAGTTGGTATTGCTCATGAGTCCCCAATAACATGTAATTTTTCCTACTAAAGTTTGTCCTTCCACTCAACTTTCTATTAACATTTTTGGATGCAGCGCACTTCAAAGAAAAAAAACAAACAAAAAAACTGGTTTGAACTCTGTGTTGAGTGCATCAGTGTGACTGTTGTACAACAATCATGTAAGGAGTCGTACCCTGTGATTGGTTGGGCCACTACATTATATTTTCAAAAATAAATATCCCTTCTACAATTTAAGTCTTGTCAATATTTTAAGACACATTTTAGAGTTTTCACCTATTAAATAAAAACTTTAAGTATTCTTCCACTTAATGAATCAATGAGATTTCATTTGAATTACTGAAAAGCGTTTGACGTCCTTTTGTTGTCTGACATGCAGCTGTGTTGACACTCACTTTGTGGAAATGTCTTTTCCTGTCTGGTAAGCCTGAGCCTTCATGATCCTCTCCATGTTTCCTGACCAGCCGTACTGACTGGCAACCAGAGCGCAGGGCGAGTTGGTCAACCTCTGAGAGAGAACGGCCTTTTCGATCTGTTGAGAAAAGAGCCAAATATTTTGATCATACAACATTAAGAACGAGCCAAATCCATGATTTCTGTTGGTGTGTGAAATAACTACAACACAACAAATTTCCAACCTTGTCCTTCAAGGCCTTGTCCTTGAGCCAAGTAGTGAGAGGCTCAAACTCCTTCTCCAGGGCCTCCCTCTTCTCCTTGGCCTTCTCACTTTCATCAAACTTGACACCCTCTTTGGCCACATTCTGGAAGCGTTTTCCGTCAAACTCCGGCAGGGCCTGAATGCAGTACTCGTCCACAGGCTCTGTCAGGTAAATGACCTCGTAGCCCTTCTTCAGCAGCCTCTCAACGAAGGGAGAAGACTCCGCCTGTCAAGACACCACAGATTATTTCAGTGAGTTCTCTAACACTTCAACACTCTCCAATCCACCACTCTATGCCATCGTTACTTACCTCCTTCCTGCTGGTCCCTGCCATGAAGTAGATCTTGTCCTGCTTCTCCTTCATGCGCTCCACATATTGCTCCAGGCTGGCCAGGACAGTGTCGCTGTTGGACGTCTGGAAGCGGAGCAGTTTGGCCAGACGGGTTCTGTTGGAGTGGTCCTCGATGACGCCCAGTTTGACATTGGTTCCAAACTCCTTCCAGAACTTTTCATTGTACTGATCATCTGCAATTTTCTTGATCATGTCCAAAGTCTTACGGACCAGCTTCTTGCGGATGACCTATGGAGTCAGGAGAAATTGTTTTTTTAACCAAACTTCTTTCACCTTTTCATTTAAGGACCGTAGAGACTGCAATGGACTTTGAGATTACCTTGAGCAGTTTGTGCTGCTGCAGAGTTTCTCTGGACACATTCAGAGGAAGGTCATCAGAGTCAACCTGGCAAAGGAGACCACACTTAGTCTCAAAGGAAGTGATGGTAAAGCAAATCATATAAACCAACCAGCTATCAGCAACTCACCACTCCCTTGATGAAGTTCAGGTATTTGGGCATCATGTCGTTGAAGTCGTCTGTGATGAAAACTCTCCTGACAAACAGCTGTGAGACAAAGTTTTGACATGAATCTCAAACTCCTGCATTCGTTTCTCTCCTTCATTTGTTGAAACTAAACTCTGCTTTGTTCACAAACCTTGATGTAGTCGTTCTTCTTTGAGCCATACTCGTCAAAGAGGCCACGTGGAGCCGACGTGGGGATGAACAGGATGGACTTGAAGGTAACTTCACCTTCAGCAGTGAAGTGGATGTGAGCCAGGGGGTCGTCACTGTCCTGGTGGGGAGAAAAACGTGACTGGAATTTAACTCGGTCTTTATATAAAAAGGCTTCACACTTGTCTGACAAATATTCATACCTTCGAGAAGGTCTTGTAGAAGGCCTTGTATTCGTCCTCTTCAACCTCCTTGGCCGGTCTCTGCCAGATTGGCTTGATGTCATTCATCAGTTCCCAGTCCCAAACCGTCTTCTCAACCTACCATGTGAATGATGGTTTAAGAAATGGTGCAATACTGACTTTTAGTACTATCCAATCCACCATGACACAGCAAAAAGATTAGATCAACAGGTGAGGAAAAAAAAGAAAAAAAAGAGAACTGGTTCTGGCTGGAGACTAAATATCCACTTAAGTGCTATCAGTTTGCATGTACAGTTCTCTTTAGTGTTGACATTGTTGGGATGTGAAAAAAATTTCAAGCAAGTCCAAAAGGTTGGAAACCTCTTGTAAAACCAATGGTCTACCTGAACTTCCGGCATGTACTGCCACAGTTAGTTTTAACTGATGCTAATACATGATTAGCTCAACATAATGTTAAACAGTTCAATATGTCCACTCTAATCAATCCATAATGAAAGATTGTGAAATCCCATTAAACTGCAGAGGAGACTGAACAAAAAACAAATGATAAGACAAAACATCTGTTTATATTAAGGAGTAATTTAGAAACAAACAGTCAATTGGAGCCTTTTACCAATTAACATGTAGTACGTTTGTTCTCAAAATTCACCAATTCCAAGATCCCTAAGTGAGTTTAAAAAAATTTACAGGAAAGAAAAGGCTCTGTGGACTTCAGGCTTTTACAACAAGAAGCGCCATTTCCACAGTCGGAAAGTACGCTGTGCAGCTCTTGTTTGTCGTTCTCGTTTCTGGGAGACGAGGCGTAGCATTTATAATTGGTAAAAGGCTCCAATTGTACATGTAGCATTTATTTTAAATGGACTTTGTAGAGAAATAAAATCTTAAGTTGATTATTAGAGTTTCAGGTGAGCAAAGCTAGAGCAGTTCTAATAAGGAGTAAACCTCTAACTTTGGGGTGTTTTAGGGGAGAAAACACTCTAGAAGTACAGCTTAACTAAACTATTATACAACTCAACTTTAAGCTCTTACCTTCTTAGTCTTTGGCTTGTCTTTATCCTCCTCCTCTTCCTCTACTTCAGCCTCATCTTCAGCAGCCTCCTTCTCTGGTTCCTCTGCCTCAGCGTCATCGTCGATGGGCTCTTCAACCGTCTCAGTCTTATATGTTCACAACAAAAACTCATTTGCTCTGCTCTATATTCTCCATCAAATTTATAATAGCAGGAGTGAGTGTTAGAATTAAATAATCACCTTGCTAGCCCAAACGTAGATGGGAAAGTTGATGAATTGGGAGTATTTCTTCACAAGATTCTTGATGGTTTCTAATTCAAGGTAGTCTGAGGCCTCCTCCTTCAGGACCAGTCTGAGTTTGGAAAAAATAAATAAATAAATAAATAAGAGGCAGAATGAGAACTGAAGTAGTGACTATACAACTAGTAAAACGTTAAATGTTAAAGAGTTATTCATAAGCCATTATACTCAATAAACGTACGTAATGGTTGTTCCCCTTCCCAGTGTGTCCTCACGGGGGTCCTCGATGACCGAGAATTGGTTGGAGTCCGACTCCCAGATGTGCTGGGTGTCGTTGTTGTGCTTGGATGTCACAATGACCTTGTCAGCAACAAGGAAAGCAGAATAGAAACCCACTCCGAACTGGCCAATCAGCTCGGACGTAGACTGCCCCTCAGACTGCATCTCTGTCATCTTGTTGAGGAACTCGCTGGTGCCCGACTTGGCGATGGTGCCCAAGTTTCTCACCAACTCATCTTTGGTCATTCCGATACCGGTGTCGGTGATGTGGAGCATGTTCTTCTCCTTATCAGACTGTGAACGAGAATGGACAGACATGTCACGGGCTTAATTATTTACAGTGTGACAGTTCTGATAATAAAGCAAAGATGCTTAGGTAGTAGCATTTTCTTGCTCCAATCTGGGGGGAGAAATGTATAAAATTCACTCCTGCACTCTCCATGCCATCACATTTAAGGAGGCTGAATCGAACATTTTAGAAATTGTAAACATCTTTAAAATATATCTCACTGCTTACTTTAATTTTGATGGTGAGCTCTTCATTTGCTGCCAACGCTGCGTCATCAGTAAGCGACAACAGCCGGATCTTATCCAGAGCATCTGAGGCATTAGAGATCAACTCCCTGAGGAAGATCTGAAAGACATGAACAGGTAAGTATCCCCCAGACAGTAACCCAAACAGGGTTTCCCCTGCCCTCCTCCTACTACTAACCTCCTTGTTCTTGTAGAGAGAGTTGATAATGAGTTTCATCATACGATTGACTTCTGCCTGAAAAGCATGTTTTTCAGACTTTTCCCTGAGTTCCTTAATCTGAGAAGCATTCAAACCATCCAGCTGGATAGCCTCCTCCTCCCTGAAGAAAGACAAATACAGAAATGCAAGTGAAACAAAAGGGAGCACGCAGATTTAAAACGTCCATAAACAGAAACCAGTTGGACTCCTTGTTTAGAGTTGCTTTTTATGGTCATGTTCTCAAGAACTGAGAATCTACAGCAGTAGCTTGAAGCAAGAGGACACTTTCACTCCTCACGTCTGGCCTGATGAGCCGTGTACATAAGTTTGGGGGAGCTGACCTTGAATTTGGGTGATTGTCAGTGTGAGCAAAAAAAAAAAAATAAAAATTTGTGTCAGCTTTGGATTCAGAAAAATGAGCAAAGCTGTTGCTGAAAGTCACAATATTCTGTGACAAAAATATATATTGTGTTTATTTTTTGGACACTTCTGCTTAGATTGTAAGCATCTCATACACTAAAAACATAAGTCCCATTTAAACAATTTTATTGTATACTTCCCATCTAGCTACAAGAGTTGTATTGGCAGTTAAAACATTTTAGCATAGCAGTAACATTTCTTAATGGCCATGCAAGACATTTTCTGCAACTCTAAGTACCAAACACTGATATACAAAGAATACATGAATCAATGACTGTAAGACAAAACTGCCCAAAATTTATTTTCAAATATTCTTTTCAGTGCTGATGTTCTAAACATCAATAGTGGAAATAACAAATTTGAACTTATTCTGAAAGCCCATTTTTAATTTCTTCAGCAAATAAGCTGCACCTACCTCTGCACCACCTCATCATCTGTTCTGGAGCCCTCTCTGCTCTTTCCCAGGTCGTCCTCAACTGTGCCATCCACGTCCACTTCATCCTCAGCCCTTACAGCAGCTGCCACGGAACAGATATGGTCACATTTTTGTCACGCATGTCGTACCATACCTCTGCGTCGGTTGTAACGGTCGACACTGATCATTTAAGACAAAATTAGCTTGAAAGTCCGATTGACTGCGATAGAATCGATGTTTTTCTGTAAAAATGAATCGTGTTGCCAATAGAAACTTCTAGAAAGACCGTTACGAATCACAATAGTGTTTATTGTGACATATTAATAAAAATTAAAGCATATCTGCCCTAAGATTTTCCTGTCTCCATAGCAGCCAACGTGCGGCTTCATTCCCACAACCAGAAACTTCTGGAAAGGCAACAAGGAATAAAGAACATTGAAGCTGCTCTGAGCTATCAATATAAGCCGTTTTGAAGGTTTAATACTCATATTTATGCATAAAGAAAATAAAAGTTGTTATGAACGAGCATGAGGTGGAAAAGCCCAAAGACAAGTTTCTTTTAGCCTTGCTGTAGCTAAAGTAGCTAAAAAAAATTCTGAACAGCAAGTGAGCCACAATGACAAAAAAAACCCAAAAAACTTCCCGCTACTCACCGAAGGCTAGAAGTGCGAAAAGCAGCCCTACCACCCAAACTCGTTTCATTTTGAAATACGGCTCTACTGATGCTGTGAGTGCTCAGCTCCTGAGACAAAAGGCAGGAGAAACAGCGCAGGTAGCTCTGTCTTTGCAGCAGTTGCCGTGCGGCTACTTCTTCGACTGAGTGAGCGTGCCCAGTCCGTTAAACCCACCACCGTCGACCAATGGCTGCGCACCACGCACAACATTGAACCAATCACTACCAAGCATTTGGCACATGCGGTCCAATCAGATCCCTCAACATAAGTCGATGACCGAAAATCGTGGCTAGACACCATTGGCCAAGAGTGAATATTCGGCACATCACTTTCAAAAATTAAGGTTGTATTTTACATGAAAATCTACGTTAGTTAAAGATTGATTTGTTTAATAATATCATAGTGAAAAAATGCAACTTGATGACACAAGGGACACACGCACACATATATATGTGCACGTGTGTGAATTATAATGCCATAATTAGGTGATAGCAGATATGCAAATATGAAAGATGAATATGTCTTCTTTATCAAGATCTATCTTATTTGATCTGTACTAAATGGGAATCTCCAAGAATTGCATTGCTTGTTCAATAAAGTCCAGTGGTGCTCAGCGATAGACATAAAAACTTATCCAGGATTTGGCTCTGGGCTCTACATTTTCGGTCTCAATTTTGGAGAATATACAAGTAAATGCATGAATGAATGAATCAGGATTTGTTTTATTTTTAGAGCATTACTTGTCTTATTCCACCAGATGGCAGTGTTTAGTTAGTAAGTAAATAATACGGTTGTCACGTCTATTGAAGAATGTTTGTGATAAACAGATGTGCCAGATGCGTATATTGTCGTGTTTCATGCCCCAAGGGTGTATCTGATTACATGATAATCACATTAGGCTGCACTTCTTAAAAAACATATTTATCTGCGGGGCCTCAAAATGAATGTAATTAAAATACCAGATTTCATAATAAATCAGTCTAATTTATAAATGGTCATTTCTGACTTAGCACAACACTGATTTTCAGAACACGTGAAAATCTACAGAAACGTTACTATGAGTAGTCATTTCAGAGCTTGACATTTTTCAGCAAATGCAAAACTCATTGCGACATTTGGATTAAAATGACCATGTAAGAAAATTATTCTGTTCTCTGTTGCAGTTTAAACATGTTCAGGATTGCACGAGAGAGTAATCTTTCCCAGCGACACATAAATTAAAAACTGCAATGTTAGAAATACCATTGCATAAAATTTGTGTACAGCTTTGTTAAAAATAGTTACCCCGTTTTGAGGTGTTCTTATCAGTCCAGTTGGAGATTAACTATGGACCAATCAAGCACTGGGATGATTTTAGACAGCAGTTGACATTGACATATCATGTTGATAAATGTATTCCAATGACATTATCTAATGTTAAAACTCTCAGATAGAAGGTGGAAAATAATAGCCCATAATTGGATTTCTAAAAAGTAATATTTGGGTGAAGATGAGTGATTATTGTCTTTTTAGTTAATTTTCCATACCTGACTAGGACACCTAACCCTGGGGTAATCAGAATTGAGGTAGGGTATGCCCTAAGTTGGTGGTCAGGAAACAAGCAGTTTTTGTTAGTCGGTCATGACAATTATCTGTAATCTATCAAAATGGTAAAACAGAAAGTAAAAGTTGCATATTTACACCTGTAACAAAATTGATGTAGTTTATTAATATGACACTTTTGCCTTTGGACTGTTGGAGGAACCACCAGGACATAACACAATGCACACTCCACAAAAAGGACATGTCTGCCCTTTGAAGCTATTTGACTCAACATTGCAAGTCAGTCTATAACTAGTTATTGTAGTTTTATTGCAACTACAATAAAAAAAATCTTTGAGTTGTCAAAGTCTTTACTGGAGATTTTGCATTATACTAGTTGAATAAAGCATTAAATTATTTACTCATTGTTTTCACTTCCACTATCTGGGGTCTTCCTAACTTCTTGACAACTAACTTTTGGAGATGGTTCCCTTCTCTCCACTAAACCCCTCAAACATGGGATGACTAAGCCAATACAAAAAATAGATGGATGATAGATGTGAGTGTAAGATGACAAAAGAACAAATTATATATTTAAACAGACTTTGAAAATACTTTAACTCAGGAGTAAATGTTTTGTGTAGTTTTAAGATGACTAAATTATAGCTACCTATGTTTTCCGTGCATATTTTAGGCCATTCATTGGGACTTTCGCCTTAGGAAGATTGTTGTTTGCAATCTGTGGGTTTCTGTTTTGCTGTCGCAGTACATGACAAAGAGTAAATTTGGGATCTTAAATTCCCAATAGTTATGTGTATTTATATAAACATATGGTCAATTTAGAATTAGCTAACTGATCATGCATGTTTTTGTAAGTCAGAGAAACTAGGCAAAACCCCATTTAATACAGATTTAAACTTCTCTGAACAAGGCCTCACCAGAGTCCTTCCTGCTGCTGAAGCAGTGCAAATAAACACACCATCATCCACCCCATTTTTCTTTATAACGAGTCTACACCTTTCACACCAAAGCAGTGATATGTCAACAGCAGATAAAGCAGACAATCATGACTTAAAAAATATATTTTTTAATTGTCATTAAAAGGATGGTAAATGTATTATTGATATTTTTTCTTTTACTTCTATTAAACTTTTCTCAAATTAATATTTATTTTCATTTAAATGTCTAAACTTTAATAAGATTATCTAAAACATATCTGTGATTTTCTTCATTTAAAATATATTTTTTTCTCCCTGTGTTTACCGAGCAGGCAGCGTACCGGACGCATCGGCCTCCCATTGGCTGTGACCTTTAGAAACGCGGAAGTGACGTCAAAGCAACCATACAGGAACAGTTTCGGTATTTACAGAAGAGCCTGTCCCACATGCGGCCGACTGGGAGTCAACGGCGTCCCTGTAACCTCTCGTCCCGCAGCGAACACCGCGATGGCGCCCCTGTCGCGGTCCCTTTCGTCTCTGGTGAAGCACACGGAGTGCCTGTGGAGAGCGGGTCTCTTCCGTAGCTTCATACCCAGCCACCCGCTCAGGTCTGGCTGGTGGAAGAGGAATTTCAAGGCAGTCTCCTGCGGAGGAGCCGGTGTCCAGCCGCTGTTACAGCAGCGCGGAGCCAAAAACTGCGCAGCATCTGTGAGCAGCAGCTCCTCAGATGGTCAGGACACTACAGAGAGGCTGTGGTCTGTCTACAGTGAGACTAAAAGACAGACAGAGGGTATGCTGCTCTAACATTAATATCTTAAATACAAAAATACTCTAGCTTTGTGACGCTGTTATACAGCTTTGTTTTGAAAGCCTTTGCGAAGAGTAGTTACATTATATCTACTGTTATGAAGGCAAAATATCACAAATCTTAAGCGTTTTTTGATAGTTTTTTTTTTTTGTCCTTTATATATTTTTTAGGATTTGTAGACATTTTTTAATTGAGATCAAATTTAATTAACATAATTTATTGGCCAATATGTTAAAAATAAAACATATCAGCAAATAAAATTCAATGTAGTAATGGGCGTTGGACCATTTTTTGGCATCACCTTGCACGAAGGGCTGCCATACAATTCTTATAAATATATGTTACTTATAATAACAGACTAGTCACTTTTCCAATTCCAACTATTACTGAGCACTGCCTGTCAGCGGGCATAAAAACAACTACTACACTGCTCCTTCGATCCCAAAAAGAGGCATTTAGCTGTTTGGCAGCATTTTTGGATTTCAAACTAGAGAACAGATCATCAATTTTTTACATTGTTGATGTCTGTTAAAGTGTCTTGTCGTTGCATTCAATTGAATGAAATTAAAGAATTTTCCTTTTACATAATTTCCTTTTTTCTCTTAGTAATATCCACCAGCGCCGTTGATCCCGACACCATTTTTGCAAACAATGAGATGAGCCTACGAGACATCGAGATCTACGGCTTCGACTATGACTACACCCTGGCCTTCTACTCCAGCCACCTCCACACACTCATCTTTGACATAGCGCGGGACATTCTCATCAACAAACACCGGGTGAGGCGCCTTATGACTGCAAAAAACAACAGTTTAAAGGAAATAATGGGTTCTAATTGTTTATGTTGTCATCGTTCCATCACAGCTTGGAAAAGGATTTGATTAAAATACTAAGAATCTGGAAACATTCTTCCCTGTTCCATTCTCTAGATGACAGATATTTGAATTTCCTTTTTTATTCATTTAGGTTTTTTTTCAAAGATAAATAAATCCTAAAGTATAAATATTAAATTAACAGGAACCCTGTATTGTGGGTTTTCTACAATTTGTTTTAAGGCTTAACCCAGGCTTCTCAATATCAAGAAAACATCTAATTGCAATTCTTTTTCTGAATACAGTGATGTCGGTATTAAGAATAACCCATATTTTTTTTTAGCTCTTTTCTTTGTCGTCCATGCAGAATTTGAAACATAGTATGTAATCAAATATTGAATCCAAGACGTTTTTTGTGATTGTGATACTGACACAGTGCTAATCAAATTGGAAGTATTGTGCAGCTCTAGTTTAGAGCAGGCTGTCACCTCATACGTTACCTGTATTAGAGTTGTGTTAACTACTGTTGTCACCTTGAATTTTGTATGATTATTAGTATCCAGAGGATTTGCGGAAGTATGAATATATTCCAGATTTTGCAGTAAGAGGGCTTCACTACGATGTCCAGAAGGTGAGAGAAAGTTCTCCTCTGTAAAATCGTAAGGATCGGCTAAGGATGAAGTTGCCATGTTAAAATCATTGATCTGATTTGCAACAGGCACTCCTGATGAAGATAGATGCCTTTCATTACATCCAGCTGGGAACTGTTTACAGGTATTTTCCTTGAGTGTAGAGGGAAATCTTAACATTCATTTGCTTAATGGTTTTTGGATAGGAAGTTTTTCTCATGTCACAAAGAGTCAAGGGTTAAGATTTTTAGCATATGCGTGTCTTTATAGGAAATAAAAATCTAAGCTATTACCAATAATTATTTCAGCAAAAGTTGTTGAATATAAGGCTGAAACGATTAATTGTGATGAATCGATGATTGAAATAATTGTCAACTAATTTAGCAATCGATCACTCTGGACTCAAAGAAAAGGCCATTTGCTGAAAACACAACATTCTCAGAGCCATTAATTAAGCTCAAACTAAACGAAAACATTTTGCATTTAAGGTAAAATGAAACCTGTCTAAGCTAAAACTCCTCAAGTAGTTTTAGCTTCATCCTGTTCAACCTCCATACATCCATTAACTTGCATGTTTGTCCCTAGTGGGGTCGCAAGGTTTTCTTGTTCATATCATAAAATTCAGAAGAAAAAAGCAAAACAAAAAAATCACAATAAGCATTTTTTGCTATCCAATTATTAATATGTTCATCAACAAATTAGCCCTACAGCTCTTTCTGCTAATATTATATCGAGCAGAAAGAGCTGAGCTTTTCACATGTTGATGTTTGAAGTATTTGTTTAGCTGCAGATGCATCCTTTTGCTACAAATGATCAAGCGTACACTGAAAGAATGCTACGGTATTGCATGTAAGGCAATAAAGTTATTATTTTATTATTTAAAAAAGAAGTTGAATTATTTGTTCATCTGCATAGTTTATTGCATTTGAGATGGTATATAGAAAGGCCAATTTCTTTATCTGGTTATTCGTCAAAATAACTGATCAAATAATCGATTACTAAAATTATTCTTTCTTTTTTTTGCAGAGGTCTTCATCCAGTGCCTGACGAAGAAGTCATTGCCATGTATGAAGGCTCCCATGTTCCTCTTGAGATTATGAGCGACTTTTATGGCAAGGTGAAGCTCATTTGCACACTTTCTAGCTCTTAGCTTAGCTGCTGAAGCCTAAAATGTATGTGATGATGAACGCCTGTCCTGCAGAGTACACATGGCCACACTATGAAACAGTTCATGGACATATTCTCGCTGCCGGAGATGACACTCCTCTCTTGTGTCAACGACTTTTTCATGAGGCACAACATCGATTACGAACCCGTCCATCTCTACAAAGACGTAAAGGTAAATGCGCCTTGTCTTCGTTGCATCATTCTTTCTATCCATGGTTGCATCTGCTGGTTCTGCCGTCTGTCCGTACTTAGAATCCTACCATGCAGTGCATTTCAAAACAATATGAACATTTCTGTGTTTTTTTTTTTACATTACAATTGTGCACATTAGTGAAGTGAGATTAAAATGATTATGAATGTGGTTTCATAATCATCTTATGGTTATGTGCAAGGGTTGTGCACACGTTTATTCAGCCTTCATGAGGAAATTCTTTGAAGGACCATCTTTCTCCATCAATTCCAGCAGCTTCGCACATATTTGTTTTTTTCGTCCTTGCAAAATAGCTAAATTCACTCAGATCGGATGGATTGTATCTGTGAAAATAGATATTCAAGTCTCGCCGCCGACTCAGAGTTGGATTATAACATTTTGATTTCTAAAGTGTCCGTTGTGCTCTTTGTTTGGGGTTGTTGCAAGGCTTGAAGATGAAAATCTTCAAGCAGGCTGCCTCTGACAGGCTTTCTTCTATTTTCTCTGAATTTATCTTTTCATCAAAGAAGGGAAGAACCTCATAGAATAATGGTGCCACTACCATTTTCCTGTGGGGAAGAAGTTGTGTTCGCTCAGTGTCAGTTTTCCACCACAGATGGTCTTTTCATGTTGGTCAGTATTGGCTTACTGTGACACTCTTGCACATTTTTTTGACATTTATAAACATTATATTCTTTATCACACTACTCTGTGTTTGTCACAAATTCACAAAATAATTCTAAAACACATTTAGGTTTGTGATTGCAGTAAAAATATGTATAAAGCTTTCGGGGTATAAATAGCTTTCCCAGACTAATAGTACTTGAGTGTTGCTGTATTTACACGTTGCAGCTCTCTGCGACGCTCCAGCCGTCCTGTGCCGTCTTAATTTTAGCACGGCTATAAAGCAGTGTCTAATTTTAGACGAGCAATTTCCCCACCATCCACGTGGCTCTGCTACCTCACAGGAGGAACGGTGAGAAATCAGCGCCGTGTTTTCCTTCTGAGGCCTGCTGTCGTGCTGCTCCTGTCTGTTCTCAGTGACGCTAAAGCATTTTTTTGACAGATAGCTGTCATTTAAAGCTCCACACACACACGCACGCACACACACGTGCTGTGTTTGAAGAATCCCTCTCATCTTTTCAAGGACGCCCTCCTTAATCTCTTTCTTCCCTCCCGCTTTATGATTCAGTTTTGACCTTTTACGTTTTTGAAACTTTTTGCTCTTTTAAATGTTTTATTGCGTCAGCTCGTCTTTGAATATGATGGAGGTTTTAGGTTTCCCCATAAGTGTATGTGTGGTTTTCACAGAATCGTCGGTTCAAAAGTTTTCTCACTGTGACAACAGAGCTCCTAAACTCCGGCTTTCTTCCTGTTTCATTCGTATTCAAGAACGGTTCTTCTCGCGCTTCAAGCCAACTGTTTATTTACAAAGTAAAGTTGCTGTCAGAGCTGAATGCTAATTGTGTGTCACTGACTTTCTGGCTGAATGCTGTTTGCTTTTCTTCCTCGCAGGAAGCTATCAGAGATGTCCATGTCAAGGGCATTATGTATCGAGCTGTGGAGGCGGATATTGGTAACATTCCTTAACACATTTCCTTTTGTTTGAGAAATGATACTGCCTTATCTCAGAAGGTGCAAACACATCGTTTCAGCATTGAGAGGTCACACTTTTTAAATAGAAAGCACAATAGATTGGTACTATTGACCTCTCTTTTTTCTGTTTTTTTTTTTTTTTCTAGGAAAATACATTTGCTATGGTGAGCAAAGCCATGCTGTGTTGAAGAAGCTGTCGGCGCACGGAAAGAAGATGTTTCTCATCACCAACAGCCCTTTTGATTTTGTGTGAGTAAGATTAAGTCATGTTTGTTCACAGAGAGGGGCTGCACTGTGGCGCAGTTGGTAGCGCTGTTGCCTTGCAGCAAGAAGGTCCTGGATTCGATTCCCGGCCCGGGTTCTTTCTGCACGGAGTTTGCATGTTCTCCCTGTGCATGAGTGGGTTCTCTCCGGGTACTCCGGCTTCCTCCCACAGTCTTTCTAATTGGTCTTTCTAAGCTTTAATGAACAAACACAAAGAAGATACAAACGTCTGGAATAAGGAAGTTTATAGCATAAAATACCATTCCAATTTTTTTAGCATTTTTCATTCCGTCATGCAGAAATGAAAAGAGAATGACATAACTGCAAGCCTTCCAATAAATGCCATTTCATTGATCAGACAGCCCAGGCAGAGAGAGCATCAATCAGAGAAGCAGCCAGGAGGGCCATGGTAACTCTGGAGGAGCTGCAGAGATCAAGAGCTCAGGTCAGAGTATCTCTGAAGAGGACAAACACTAGTTTTTTTTTCCCTCCTCGAAAATCTGGTATTTAAGGTGTAGCAAGAAAGCCATAAAAATTCCCATGAGCACCAGGTCACTAACTAGCCATGTAGAGGTCACAGACATGCTGAAGAATGCGCTCTGGTCAGGTGAGACCAAAATTGAGTTTTTTTCACATTATCCTTAGGAAAAACAGCATCTCCATGCTGAGACATGGGGGATGACATCATCTCATAGCTGCTTCTCTTCAGCAGGTACAGGGAAGCTCAGAGTTGACTGATGAATGGATCTAAATACACGTCAGATTAGGAAGAAAACTTGAACCGACAAAGCTCCAGTCTCAAAAGGTTCAACGGGTTTGAATACTTTTGAGAGGCACTGTGTGCAGCGGGCCTCACACATCAGAGTGCCAATATTTACTATTCTGTACACTTTCGCATCGACCAGGAAGTCCTTTGAAGTCAAAGCTGTTTGCACAAATTGAGCAGTTGGGAATTTGAGCTTCAAAAGATTATCTAAAGCCCAAAAGCAATGAAGCGATGTCCTTGTTTTAATATTAAGTCATCAAAGCAATAAGGAGGGAGATGAGTACACACACTGAAATTAGTCGATTCTTAAATATTTATTAATGGAGTGTTTTAAATTGCTATGTAAATGCAAGTTTTAATGAATGAAGTTTAGAGCGCACGCTCAACACATTTTCCAGCGGGCGGTGGGGTCGGCGGTTCGTTCCAACACACATCTCCAAGTGTCTTTGGAAAACAAGCTCAATCTGTAATTTGCCTCCGTCGCATCAACAATGTAAGAATTAGTTTGAAAAGCAGGGCATGTAAGTAAGAGGAAAAACTGCTGCAAAGATGGCAAAATGGTACTGCAAAGTGGCCAATTAGAATAAAAAAACACACCAGGAAAGTGCAATGTAACTACAGTCATTTCTATAAATGTATGTAGTTTATGTCTAACTGCTGCATGTTCTCCAGGTTTTGTACTAACAGATGAAACGCCCACACCCAGCCGCAGAGAAGCAGCGTAGACATCCGGTTGCTGATGTGCCATAGGGTAGAAAAAGCTATCGATCAGGGAGGAAATATTGTCACCTCTCTATGGTCTGCTTTAAAGCTGGGTTGGCCCTAAATATTGATGTTTAAATTGATAAAATGTGCTCTTGTAAATGCTGTGACACAGAGGTTCTGCCTTAGAAAGTACTATGATCTTCATTCTCACGCCACTGAATAAAATCTCTGTTTTGTCTTTGACGTTCTACCACAGCCATGTCAACTGTTTACAAAGCACTTTAGAAACAACAGGCCCTGACAAAAGTGCTGAACAAACATGATTAAAATAAAACCTTTGAAATTGAAACAAAAGAAATGATTAAAAGGAGAAATAAAATACTTGTAAAAGAAGCAAGAAAAAATGATATGACAGAAGGAAATTAAACGATCTTATGTTGGATCAAAAGCCAAGAAGAAGATGTGGGTCTTTATATAGTAGTGTAAACATTTTTCTTTAGTTTGGCCCAGTTCTGACATAAAACAGTATTATTTTGATTGATAGTCACTGACACGTTTTGATAATACAAGTTTTGGAGAATCTTCCTGCAGTTTGAAGGTCTTTGGCTTGTTCTTGAGTGCTGCATGTTTGGTTCAAAGGTCACGTCGTTTTGGTTGTTTCTTACCTGGATTTTTTTGGGACGCGAAACAGAGCGGACCTTCATGAGATTTTCTTCCTAACATGTTCATAGGAGGACAAATCACTTTGATAAACAACAATTTAAGGTCATTTTTTCTATACTTTACTCATACTCTACCGTATGGAAATATGGTCAATGACCATCAGTAACATCCACCAGCAGCACATAAAGTTATTTTGGTTTACCCAGAAATGATTGAAATATTCCCAACTCTGAAGACTGAAAGCTTCAGTCTTCAAGTCTGTTTTAACATTTTTTCTTGTATCTAGCTATAGAAACCTCTCATTGTATGTATAACAAAAAAACTGCACATCTGGCATCGTGAATACAGCCTGTAAGGTGAGTGGCTGTAGTGTTTGTGACGAGAAGCCAGCAGGAAGTGAAAGTCAGTTTTAGCCAGCAGCAAACTTCCTTTACAGAATAAATTTGTTCTCTAACCTTCTGGTTTGAGGTGAAGAGCAAATAGGGCAAATTCAATAGATATGGTCTCTTTTTGTTCTCAGGTGTAATAAATTAACTGAATCAACCCAACCCTCCTAGATTTATAGAGCAACACTGAATACTGTTATCTGATTTTATTGATTTCAAATGGATTTTTTTTTTGTTTCCTTTTCCTTTTGTAGCTTAACTTGGTGTTGTGTTCTGGCAATATTGTTTAATTTGTCCTATGTCCTTATTTATTTTCTTTTACTGACATTTTTTCACTTTATGCCTCTTTATAGTAGATCCAGTTTGAAGTTGAGATGCCTATGTGCTTCAGTTATCTTATCTTTTGACTATCTCTGCATAATACCTTCATGTCTCAGTCCATGGCTTTCAAAGAGATAAACTCAAAACAGTCTTCCCTGACTTTTTAGCCTTTCTTCTTCATGGCACCTTAAAATTACCCAACATAAAGGTACTAATAGTGAAGTAATAACAGTGTTGCAAAAGATGGTAGTGAACAAAAAGCTGTTCCAGTACATCGAAGCAGCTATTTTCCCCGGTGTTTTGTTTTCATAGGTCGACACACACTGTGATCCATGTGTCTTTTAAAAAATGTTACTCTTTCAACATTACCAGCACTGTGACCATGTACTGCTTACTCCACCTCACATCTTGAGGTATCTATTGACTCTCATCCCAAGTGATCCTTGTCCTCATCAGGGACCGTGGAATGAGCTACATTGTGGGAAAAGACTGGAGAGACTTGTTTGACGTCGTTATTGTCCAGGCCGATAAACCTAGTTTCTTCAACGACAGAAGAAAGTAAGTATTTTCTCTGAGTGGCTTCTCCTGTCTTCTCATAAATGTATGATTGTTCTGCTTGCTGTTGTTTAGACTGTTTCTAACTGAACTATTGACAACTTGCACTTTCTGCTTTTTTTCCACAGACCCTTCAGGCGAGTGACAGACAAAGGTGTGTTACTGTGGGACAGGATTCACAGGCTGGAGAAAGGGGAGATCTACAAGCAGGTACTGCGTCGGAAAGTTCATATTTTATACAATCTAAAAAACTGCTGAGTTAAATCCAATTTTGGAGTGTTCTGCTAACTGAGTGTTTGGTCAAATATGAACTGATGCATAATTTAACACTTTGCCAATATTGTCAATAGATGAATTCAACTGTATACTAGTTAAAATGAAGACTCTGTTGAAAAGAATAATTCTTATCCTGGATTACTGTAAACTAATATAGTTTTTAGTTTAATTTTGCAATAAAACCGACTAATTTGATGAAACCTCGTCTTTAAACTCTTGGGAATGACCAATAAAATAATAAAAGTTAAATCTGGGATAATTTACCAGGCATGGGCAGAGAATCCATCACTCAGAGAGAAGTTTGATTGAATATTTAATGAATTGTGAGCTGAATTATCCTAATATAACATAAACACGCTGCGCTGTCTATGTTGCCTCTATTAGCAGTTCTTTGGTCATCGTGTGAATGTTGACCTTAGCTCATGCTTACTATTTATTTGTTCTTTTCCACTTCCATTTTTTTATTTGTTACATGAACTATTCATATTTATTACTGAGTGAATGAAATAAACAATAAAATGTAAACACGGAAATGGAAATGCTAACAATTTGGCAACTCGAAGGCAAATGTTTTCTTCTGTGAAAATAATCACTGACATTTGTGCTATTGTACATCACAACTTTGCCATCTTTCTAGTCTATATTTGATACAGTGCAAGAGGTTCAGTGAAATCTGATGAGGTCGTTCTTTAGTTCTCACAGATTTCTGACCCAGTGTCTCGTTAAAACTGTCCAACTTCACTCCCAAAAGCATTTGGCTCACAGAAAAAATCCAGCAGTTTTCTGTGTGAATTTCCTGCTGTTTCAAACTGTTAATGTTCATTGATATAACAGTTTCATTGTTTTATTTGATATTTATATATATATTTTTTGCTCTACAGGGAAACCTCTATGAGTTCCTCAGACTCACTGGCTGGAGGGGATCCAAAGTACTTTACTTTGGAGATCACATTTACAGTGACTTGGCAGTAAGCGGCACATATTTACTACCAATAGCTAGTTTGATCTACACAGTCTGTTGCTGTTTGGGATTTGAGCAAAAAAGAGGAGTCTTGTTTTACCACTGAGAAGTGTGTAATCCTCTAAGCTAAAAAGACAGATTCTGGCTGTTTAATCTTCCCAGTAGTCTATGGCCCATATTTACCATTGGAGTCAATTTTTCACAGTTCACAATAACACCCCTACGGGACTCTCGGCTTATCAGATAAGATTCAGAAATGTTGCCGACACAAATGCAGGAGCAATCAGCTCATTATCAGTGAAGACCAAAGAGGTTTATGAGGAGCAGCACAAGTTAACGTTGAATCTCAACCAAGCAGACCTGTTTAACCACAAGCTGGTAATTAACTAACTACATGCACGTGTTTGTGGTGTGCTGCTGTACACCACACCCAAAACACAATATGAACTTTAACATCATCACCTGTTCAGGTACTTAGCATGTTTTCGGGGGGTTCAAGTCATCGGAGCGATGAAAATCCAGTCAGTAGACATTCGTCCTGCAACTGGTGGGTTGCCAGTTTGACTGGGTGAATGACTTTACTGTGCAGCTACGTGGGCCTGTCACAATAAACAATAAATCAATTAATCGAATGATAGATTAAAAGAAACTCGATAATTTTCTATTGCTTCATTTATTGTTTTTCTCTATTTTTACCAAAAAATGAATGATGAAAGTCTTCAGTTTGGTGTTTTGGTCTCAAAAACAACAGAAAGAAAGAAATTATCATTCTTTTTTTGAAAGATAATTTTGTTTACAGAGACTTTATAATTTATTTGATTTGTTGTTTCTGTGGTTTTCTTTCTTTATTTTGGATATTCCAAATGTCTTCCAGTTCCAGTGTTTAAAGCGTTCATTAGAATTGAAATTTATTGACCTTTGAGAACTTGTTCTTGCATTTTTATGCAATTATTATAATTATATTAGTTGAAACTGCCCTCAAAACAACAATATTATCATTTATTGCAATAAGTTCTGGGACAATTTATCGTTCAGCAAAATTTGTTATTGTGACAGGCTTACAACTATGGGCCATTTACTATTTTCAAGACGTTCAATTTGGTTTGATGTTGGATGAAATTCCAGAAGGAATACCAAAAACGAGAAAACTGCTAGTCCACATTGTGTTTTGGCGTCCCACATTACTCCTGAACTCTCTGATAGTGTTGGCGAAAAGAATGTTCCTGTGATAACGTCACAGTAACAGATTGCAGTGTGCAAGATGGAAAATAAAATAGTAAAGCAACCAAGCAAGAACACAAATAAAGGTTCAGTTTACCTGGGCGTTTTTCTCTTGCTGGTTAGGTATTTTTGATGAATAATAGAGATAAAAAATAATCAGAATGCTGAAATCTTTTGCAGAGCATAATTTCTGAGCCCTCTCAGAGTGCGTACACAGCTTATTTTCGAGCCTAAGAGAGATAGAGTGCCTAGGTGGTTACTGATTTTCTGCAGAAGAAGAAGAAGAAGATAAGACTTGTCTTGTTGTTCCGAACATATTTGCAGCCCCTGGGAAAGAAAACAAATTGGACTCACCACTGTAGCAGGTTATGGTGTTTAATTTCTGCTTTAGATATGAAACAAAGCTATTGTTTTGCTTGAGCTGAACATTGTGGCTTTGTAATGCTTTTCTAAAAAAAATTGACATTACTATGTTATAGTTAATGACACATTTTTTTCCAGATAAAAAGAAAAAATTGGAATCATTTATCTTGTGGAAAAAGTAATGAAAACAAAACAGCACGACTTTTACTCCTAAGGCAACATGTTTTTCATCATTTCAAAACCTTTCTCTTCGTGTTGTGTGCTGTCGTGTTTTCCTCAAAGGAACTTGAAGTAAAACATAGTCACGTCCCAACTTGCAATCATGTTAAAACATCTCCTGTTTTCAGCTGGTACAGAATTAGGTGTTTAGATGATTACAGTATGCATCGTTCACTTAAACATGTGAAATAAAAAATGTCACATTCCCATTTGCAGAGATAACTGTGTCCGCTCTGCCAAATTGTTAACTGTGTGTTTGGAAAATAAATATAAATTTTGACTAGAACTCCTTAGAAAAAGACAGGGACCCTGATGACTTAATAAAGGTTTTATTATTATTTTATTACTACAAGTACAAAGCTTTACTAACTCTGGTCCTTATTCATTCTGCTCAAACTGATGCACAAACTGAGACTGTAGCTCAATGTTTGAAATTGATTAATGGGCACTAAAATGCATGATCTGTTTATTTTATCTGCGCAAATTGTTAAATGTCAGAGCCTCAGTATCACTCCACTTTATTCAATTCTTATCTCTAAAAGTGGCTCGTTTGTCACTGCCAGGCCAACTTCTGCCAATATATTATTTGGAATCGCAGAGTTTAAGTGCTTCGGAGATGTGTTTATAAATATGCATGATCAGCTGTGAAGAGCGATACTGAAAGAAACAATTTACATCGCTGGCATGAAGCCTGCTCAGTGGCCAGCAGCCATGAGTCAATTATGTTGTCGAGCTTGTTTAGAGCAATAGAAGTTGACATTTGTGGTTTATACTGACCACAACTTACTGTCAGACCCCCTGGATGGAGAGAAGGAGATAATGGCTGTGAAGAGGCACAGTGGAGAAATGTCTTCAGGTTACGGCAGAGTTGATTCAATTACACAAATATGCTCTCCAACTCCATCTCAGGTATTTTTGAGTCACTCATCAGATCCCATACCAGCTGAAAATGTGTCTATTGACATTTCTCTTAATGTTTACCTGAGCATTATGTCTCCACTTTAGTGTTTTCTAATTCATTTCTTGCAATTAATAGGCACAGCTCACATGCGTTTGACTCAACTTTGATTTCCTTCAGGATTTAACTCTGAAACACGGCTGGAGGACGGGCGCCATCATCCCTGAGCTGCGGAAGGAGATAAAGATCATGAACACGCCGCAGTACGTCCACATGATGACCTGGTTACAGGCTCTGACCGTACTGATCGAACAGATGCAGGTCAGACGACCATTGCAAACATTCGATTTCATCTTCTTATGCCACTCCGTCTTTACTTCTTTAATTTTAACGTGCACGGGGTTTTGTCTAAACAGGCACACCGGGATCCAGCAACCCAAGCTGTCGTCGAGGAGTGGATCAAAGAAAGAGAAGCCATGAAGTAATCTAAGATGGATTTGATCTGAAAAGATTTAGCTTAAAAAAAAAAACCTGCGTTATTAACACCGCTGCAGTAGAAGTGCCCACGTCTTGATTACGTTTGTTTTCGTGGCAGGCCGCAGACGAAGGACATCTTCAACGCTCAGTTCGGCAGCCTCTTCCGCACCTACCACAATCCCACCTACTTCTCGCGCCGACTCTCCCGCTTCGCCGACATCTACATGGCCTCTATCAGCTGCATGCTCAACTATGACCTCCAGCACACCTTTTTCCCTCGACGCACTCCTTTGCAGCACGAGGCGCCCTTTTGGCCGGAACAAAATTCTTCTGGATTTGGGGTCTCTTCTTCTTCTTCTTCATCTCCTCCTCCTCTAACGCCTCAGGACCGAAGCAGAGTCTGATCACACAGGTGCAAGAGTTAAAGATTGAACAGTCAATCTCTTAATTTAATGCTTTAAGAAGTGTATTTTAGTAGTAGTTTGTATTTTAAATGGGCATATATCTTTTTCTCTATTTTTTATTTATTTTTTTCTTTTTTACCTCAACTTTGTTCAGGCTTGTAGATCATGAGTTATCTTCATTTCCATGTCTAAAGTATCAGGCAAAAATAATGTGAAAGAAACAAACCAAGTACAAGGCAGCCGAGAACCCAGCCGAAAGTTGCCAAAGAGAAATAAAGTTGAGTCAAGAATGACATAAAACAATGAAAGACATCAGTGATTACAACAAAATTACCAGCTCATAAAGGGAAGATTTGTGGAGATTTGTCCAAGGAGAAAGTGAAAGTCAGGAGAAATCTGAGCGCAGTAACCTGAACAAGTTCTGCATAAGTGCTTGTGTCAAAAAGCACAAATCGAAGCAGAAATAATCTCTTAGATGCTGGAATTTTTCGCCAGCACCTTTACTATAATTCCCCTGAACATCAGCACCGCCATTTCTCCCAACAACCAGAATGCTTTATATTAGCAAGCTTTGCAGCGATTGTGCAAGTCACACTTTTACACATATAATCATTCCTTTTATTCAGTTTTTACTGGACGACAGTTCTGTCAAAGAATATCATTCTGCTTTCTTCTTACTCAAACTCTATAAGTCAACCCACAGCTGATTTTCTCAGAGGAGCGTGTTGGTTGGCTGTAACAAGACTCTCCAATCTAAAACAGTCAAATGCTCTCTCCTTCATTTGGCTCACACACAACAGAAAGTTGTAGTTGTTTGGCAGTTGAGTCCGTTCTTATGCTAGTAGTTGAGCTGCATCATAAATTGTGTTTTGTCCGGGTTCTTCATTTTTAGATTGTTCCGTCCCATGAAGGGGCAGTATTATGTAAAATCAACTTTTTAAAGCTTTATGTCATGTTATAATGTTATTCCCTCATCAAAAACAAAGCCAGAGGGTTGCTTTGATTCTTTCATGCATGTTTGGGAAATCTCTTAAGTCTCCTGTGGCAGCCATTGTGGTACTCCCCCACACATCTCCTCCCGACTAGCGGCAGCAGCAATTGGCAAACACCTGGTGGAACTGCTCATCTGCTGAGCTCTTCATACAAACTAGTTCTCAGTGAAACACTCAGAACGATGTCGAAGGCTTGATGGAGGAAGGTTTTTATGATGCCGTGCTGAAGGCGGACTGTTGGAAAGAGCAGGAGCTTCTTAAAGAGACAGAGGCCCAATTCTAAAAATTGCAAAGTCAAATTTATTTTAAGTCATATTTGATAAATACAGAATTCTTATAGCTGAAAGTAACGTGGCTACTTGGTTGAGCTATAAAATTTCCCTATAAGCCTGGAGAATACATAATACTGTCATTCATGTCGTCCTTTGAGATTAAAAATTGTTTCCTAATCCCAGGGAGAAATTGTGGGACAGTTTTGGTGGGTGAGGAGAAAGTTTTCTTTTTCATCTATGTTTGCCCAGTTTTGCTGTGTTGCTCATGATCAGCCACACTTCCATCCGCCATCTGGCTACAGATGATATGCGGAAGGAAGCATGACCTTTTCAGAATATGTGTTTTAATAAATCAACTTAACAAAGTTAATCATTATTTAATATTCACATTTTCAAGATTTTTCTTTTTCTGTTTGCTCTGACATATTATGCCCTTTAAAGTGTAACAGAAGTTCAAACTGTGGTTTGTGGTTTCTTTAAACATGTTATTTATTTCAGTCCTTTCGGATAATTGTCTTAAGAAGCACTGGATGTACTACTTTTTAAGCCAAATGCCTGTGTCTGAATGTGTTTATGTGTGTGTGTGTGTGTGTGTGTGTGTGTGTGTGTGTGTGTGTGTGTGTGTGTGTGTGTGTAACTGAGAGTGGGTTAGATTTATTTAATAGAATAGATGGATTTTACCTATCTTGAGCAATAGGGGGCAGTCACACATCGGGCTCAACATGCATTTGTGTTTTTGCCTTATTGTCTCTTGCCTTCCCTGGTGAAATGGGAGTTTTTACATTATATTCTTCATTGCCTTAATCTGTTGTTCACATTACTGCAGGACATGTCATTTTTATATTAGGCTGATATTATGCAGTATTTTGGTTCATTTGATTTTGTGCACGGTGACGTATTAGGATCTTTTTTATTATTGGTTTCGCCATTTTACACCAAATTCAGCCTGCATGTTTCGTTTTAGACGATTGGTGGTCGATTATTGTTGTGGGTGCTGCTGTTTCATTAAAGAATAAAAAAAAAAATCTGAGGTTATGGGGATTTTACGAGAATAGGAAAGTTGGTTTTCTTTACAAATCATGACGTAAAATCATGTCAAGCACTGATACATCATGTAAAAGGGATTCGTGAAATAAACTTTTTGTGGCAATAATCTTTGCGTCGTAGTTTGTTGTGATTTGTTTGTAATTTTATGCGTCATTTCATCATTAAAATGCTTCCTCTCCAAGGTCGGAGGGTATTCTTTAAGCGTTTTCACTGCAGTAATTACATTCAGCTTTGATTGCGTTGACTGAATAGTTGTTATTCTCCGCTCAAATATTTATATACTTTATATATTTGCTTATTTGTTCCTTCAAATTAGAAGCTTTTAGGTTTTCAGGGGAAAAAGATGAGTGTTGAGGTCTGATTGCTGTTTATCAGACTGAACTTCCCAATTACAATTACAGCCCTGGGTTAAGGAGGTTTAATCCATGTAAATCGTGTCAAGAGTCAATTTCCCATATTGCTTTTTTTTTGGGGGGGGGCTTTCTCAATCAGACAGATGCAAAGCCAACAGGCAGCAGTAATCAGAAACAATAAAACCTGAGTCTGTAGGAACATTCGACCAGCATGGACGGGAACAGCCCCCCTTTCATATGCACACCCACGGTGACCGACGCTCCTGTTATTTTCCCCAGGGTGGGGAATATTCTTTCCTTCCTGATGTTCATCAACACGGTGTTTTCAGTTTTTAACAATGGACTGGTGATAGCTGTGATGCTGAGGAACACGTCTCTCCTGCAGCCCATGAACATCTTGATCCTCAGTCTGGTGGTGTCTGACCTCATGATCGCCCTGTGCGGCTCGCTGGGCGCCACGTCACAAACTCCCAGGACTCCTACTTTATCAGCCATGGGTAAAGTAGGAGGGATTTTCTGTGAATTACTTCGGTAGGGATGGGACTCTCAATGAAGTAAAAAAAAAACATCTAAAATATCTGTAGATTTAGGGGGAAAAAATCTGGGTAAACCTCCAGTTTATCACTTTCAGTTCTTTTTGAATTGCAAAATGAATCATCCTTTTGTAACAGTTACATTTTGACATGCCACAACAATAAACATCAATGTATTGCATGGATTTCAAGGTGGGAGGTGGGATTTTACTCCTGCCATTAGCTTAGAAACCCTTCCATTGTTGTTTTGCGTCCATGTTTCTCTCAGTTTCGATTCTGAAATTTAGATTTTTTTTTTAGGCCTGGTGTCTCTTCACTCTGACCCTTCTTGCCTTCGAGCGCTTTTAGGTTGAGCACGTGGCAAAGCGTGCAGGGCCTGCTGTTCGTCTGGGTCTTCTGCTTGCTCTGGGCCGTCACCCCGTTACTCGGCTGGAGCTCCAACAGTCCCGAAGGCCTCCAGACGTCCTGCTCTCTGGCGTGGGAGGAGAGATTGTGTAGCAAATACAGCAACCTCATTCTGTACACACTCCTCTGTTTCATTGTACCTGTCGCCATCATCATCTACTGCTACTTCCATGCACTGAAATCCTTGAGAAAGATGGACGTTTGTAGATTTCACACCACTTAGAATGTACTTTTAAATCACTGCTTGTTCCACTCTTCTAAATTAAGATTTTAGGTGTTAATGGAGGATCAAATGTCCTTTTCACCAGCTGAACAGGAGCCTGGAGCTGCAAGGCGGCCGTTCCAGGAAGAGTGAGAATGATCATCACCATCACCATGGTCCTGGCGATGATAACAGCCTTCTTTGTTTGCTGGCTGCCTCAAGCGACCTTGTCAGTGGTGGTAGTAGTGGATCCAGAGCTGCGCGTCCCTCCGCTCATTGTACTTTGTAAAAACCAGCCTGGTGTTTTTACACCAGGCTGGTTAATCATCTACTTCTTTTCCAAAAAAACAGGTGAACGGGTACAGTGTGCATTTGAGAACGGGGGAAAATAAGTTGTTTTTTTTAATTGTCTACGCATTTTCCTGACAGCACATCTGTGTGTGTGTGTGTTTACATCCACCAGTTCCGTGAGTGCGCTCTGGAGGTGTTGTCGTGCGGGCGTTATGTTCCCACAGGGCCTGCCGGCGTCAGCATCCCTCTGAGCTCCTTGAACAGGGGGAGCTGTCTGTCTTCCAGGAGCAGGAGCGCCAGCACGCGCAGCAAGGTGTTGCCTCTGTGACTTCTCCGCAGCCAAAACAAACAAGGTGCCATTGTTGACAGCGATTGTTGGCGCCTTGTCAAGGACACAGAGTGGAGAATCGGGTGGGGGGGGGGGTGATTTACAGGGAAACTTTCCAAAATGTGCTAATGCTTTGCAGCTGTAGCTCACTGAATAAAAGTGTTTTCCAAAAAGTTTATTTCGGGAATTCAGTCTGGAAAGTGAAACTCATACATAATTTAAGGCCTATTTCTGGCCATGTTGAGGAATGTGGCTCAAAGATACCATATGCAACTTTTACAAAAATATGTTGTTTTTCTTTTACACATTTGTTCATACTGTCACCATGTCGTGACAGTGCAATATGAGAGATAATCTGCGAAAAGATTGAGTTTCTCCACCTCCAGACTGAGCTGCTGTGGCTGGCCGCAAAAATGCACCGCTCCCGGTCAAAACGACCAATCAGAGCCAGGGGGAGAAACAACTTACCGTTCCAGGAAACCTGTTTATCCGTCATCATCAGTGACCATGGTAACTAGACTGATCATTAGCAGCAGGCTCTGTTCTGGTGGGACAGCTGCGGCATAGCAGAGAGCAAGGCGGAGGGTCTTAGCTTGATTGACAGCACTAAGACCCTCCTCCTGGCTCTGATTGGTTGTTTATGAATCAGCAGTGTATTTGTCCACATGGCAGCAGGACCATAAGGAGAAGACAGAGGAGCTCAATTTTTTTCACACTTCAATCCATCTCATGGAGATTTAATAAACATGTGAATAACAAGTTTTTTTATTGTTTTTTATAAAAGTTAACATACTGCAGCTTTAAAGTGGTTGAAAACTCAAAATTCAGTGTCTCAGAAAATGAAAATGAAAGGATATTCAGAGCAGAAACGTATTCAGTACCGTTTACACATTCAGTACTTGGTTGGTGGAAACTGCTGACTTTACAGATGTTTTATGGCTTACCCTCAACGAGTTCGGAAAGCCACAAAACATCATTGCCAAAAAGCCGTCTGTCCACAAAGTGCTGTGTCCAAGCAAATTAGTGAAAGCTTGAATTGAAGGAAAAAAAAAAGTGTGCTGTAGAAAGCCTGTTTAAGAGCCATCCCACATGCAGGATACATCTGATGCATTCATGTTATCTCATTCCTGAACCTGAGCAGAAATGTCTTACTCTGGATTAAGTGGAGGGGGGGGGGCGGAATCCTGTTTCAGATGAAAGTTTTTCATTTGGAAATTAAGGTTCTACAGCAGGGGAGGATGTGAGGAACCATGTCATCTCCTGATGTTGGTCCAAGGTTCTTCTCAAGACCAAAGTCAAGACATTTTAGAGCACTTCATGCCTCCCTCTCTCAGCTGCTGATTTCATTCTCCAGGACTCGGCACCTGCTTTAAAGACAGAGGTATCATTGGGTTTGACTGGTCAGCAAACGCATCTGACTTAAACCTCAACGATCAATGCAAACCAGATAAATGCCACCGCAGCAGAACTGATCCCCCTCCCAGTCGGCCTCAAATGCCACGAGGAATGGAAAAGCAATTCATGCAAAAAAGAGCAGACAAGAAGTAACAATTGTACAGTACTCTATTTGCTCTTATCTTTTTCTGATTAAAAAATAATTGTGTTGCCCTTAATAATTCAAATGTGTTAGAAAATAACTTCTATGTTCTAATCAGCTGTAAGGCACAAACCTAAAACTAAACCAAAGCAAATGATTGAAATGAAATGATCAGTTTCACGTTTAAAGATATTGATTATGCACATATTTATCAAGGTTGCACATGCAACTGGAAATTGTTTTGCTTCATTCTTGTTTTGTTTTGTTTTTTTCCTATACTCTCTTTGTAAAACTACTCTTTCTTTGCCAGTTACATGAATCACTTTGCGCCACCAGGTGCTCTTGTTCTTCTTTGTCTATTTAACAGTGAGATTTCTCAGTGAAGACAATTTAATTTCTCTGATTTGTTGCAGATTTGTTTGGACACACGCTGCGTTGAAAGAAGACACAAAAACGCTGACTCGAAAGAGCGTTTGGTTGGCGTGAGCAGTCGCTGTCGTCTGTAATTTTCCATTTGTATGCATATTTAATGAGAGCAGACAAAGCAATCACAGCCAGACAGTTCAGACAAACGGGAATGAACTGAAACCTCCTTTGTTCCTAAAATGCAACGTACCTGGTTTCATTACCTGTGTGAGGCTCTCATTTAAAAAAATAAAAAATAAAAAAAGTTTCAAATTTTTTTGATTGCCCTGTGTCGCTCTATCCCATAGACACACAAAGCCTCTGAAAGCCTCTCTTGATTATCTAAGAGCTATTAATGTAAGAATATATATATAAAAAAACAACTAATAAAACAAAATGGATTAAAGTCAGCAGAAATCAGCCTCGCCCTCTGATCAATACTTACAGAAAGGTCCAGCACTGCATTTATGGTGATTACATACTAATACTTGTGAGCCAAACAGCAGCAGCACCAAAAACCTGCAGCCCTGCGTGTTGCTATAATTTCAATCGTGTGCAGAAAAAAAAAAAGAAAAGCAATTCACCTTTTCACTGCAAATCATGTGAACTCAAACTTAATCAAGTCCAACACGCCTCACTTCGTCCAGGCTTCAGCAGTGTGAAGCGGTGAAGTGACAGAGACATCATCTGTTGTGTTTCCCAGTCTGTCCTCGTACTTAATCAGTAATGCTCTTTCGAATTTGTATTTTTAGACAGTTCAGAAACAAGAAGAAAGTCAGATTTAATTTGAAAGCCCCAAAATATCTAATTGTCTCAGACGTGGAATGACGAAACTGTCTATGAAGATTAAACCATCACTGAATAAGAAAGGAAAAAGTAGATCCTTGAGAAGTCTTAAAATAAGTCCTCTTTTATGGCATAATCCTAATCCAGGAATGCTTGAAAATCTCAATCTCTTTGTGATAATTTCTATTTAACTCTATAATGATGATCAAGGCTAACAGTCCGTAACTTCTTAACTCGTGTTTCAGTGACAAACTTTTCCAAACTTTATTTCATCTAACCACTGTTAGATTAAATAAGTCTAACAGAGGTTCCTTTTTAGACAAAGATGCAACATGAATAAGGTCGATATATATTTTCAAAAATAATTAGCTTTTTTTGCTATTAGAGTGATATTTAGACATTTTAAATCAGCTGGAGCTGTGATGAAAGAGGCTGGACAAACACAATAAACTGGATTGAGGTTAAAACCCCCCAAAATAAAACAAAAACATCTGAAGCAAAAAGCCATCCTGCTGTAACCGAGTCACCTCAACAATCGTGAGATGCTATCTACATGCAAAATCAATTTGGTGGGTAACCATGGTAACCTTTTAGGAGTGGCATCATTCATCTTTCCAAATAGGACATTTTAAACAACATGATCTGGCGACCTCCGTTAGAAAACTCAGCATGGATCATTACAGGGCTTTTCAACAGGATAACGATCCAAAACACGTGGCCAGAGCAACGCGGGCCAACTTCACCACACACAGGATCAGCTGAGCCCCTCAGAACTGAGGAATGCGGCAGTAATTGTGGAGGGTGCTGCTTTTCGTTGAGTCGGCGTGAGGAGATTTAGGTCAAACAGTCTGACTGCAACCGCTTTCAGTGTGAGAGAATTAGCTGCGCTGGATCTTCAGATCTCCAGATATTTGAAGTGACTCTTTATCGACTCTTCTACTTCCTGCAGAAAGAGTTGAACTGAATTCATAATGAAGCTGCATCTTTTAATTCTGTGCATGTCATGTTTCAGTTTATGCTGTCGTGACTTTACAGCGAGATGGAAACAAAATGAAAGGCAATTTATTTTCCAAGAGTTTTTGTGTTTTTGTCCGCGTGTTTGTCAGAGATTTCTCCTTGGCGTAACGTTCTGGATGGTCCGGACTGCATCTTATTGTGATAATCTAATCCCAGATTTTTCACGGCCCATAAGCTTCCACATTTGAAGCAAAGAGCATTTCACACTATATCTCCAAACAGGATTACAAAATATGCAACCATAATCCAGCAGCACTGCTCCCACTCTTAACTCATCCATCTGGCATTGCCAATGTCAGGCACTCAACCTTCCTTACATTCAGAATCAAATTAAATGGGCAGCCGATCATGTGCTCCTCACAGTGCTTCAGCAACTTGCAAAGGTTCTTACACCCCTAGAACTTTTGGCAACACTTTATTTGACGGGGTGTGCATAAGACTGACATGACACTGTCATAAACATGACATAACACCTGTTATGAACGTGAAGGAATCTCTATGAATGTTTACGACTGTTGTCCTGAAGTGTCAGTTGTAAATAATGACACTTTTAGTGCAAAGTTGTATTAAAAGTTGCATTAAAATGACCAACTTTGCATTAAAAGTGCATTGAAAGTGTCAGCTGTGCACTGAAAGTGTCATTTATCGAATGACACTTCATGACAACAGTCATAGACATTCATGAAGACTCCTTCATGTTCATAACAGGCGTTACGTCATTTCTATGTCAGTCTTATGCACACCCCTTCAAATAAAGTGTTACCAAACGTTTTCACATAACGTCCTCAAACTTTAATTTGGGCTGCTTTATTTGAATTGCATGAAATAGACGAGAACAAAAATAAAATCACATTTGCAGCTGCTTTACTAACATTGACCATCAATGTTTTCCACATGTAAAAAGCATAGTGGGCAAATGTTTTCAGTTCTCTTTACTCTGACAATCAAAAATTAAATCCAGCCACAACCAATTGCTATTGGAGGTCACTCTGCTGGTAAATAGAGTCGAACTGTATGTAATTTTAGCTCAATATAAATCCAGCTGTTCTGTGAAGTCCTCAGAGGTTTGTCAGAGAACATTAAAGAACAAACGACATCATGATAAATATTAGTCGAAATGTCCACAAATTGGGCCTTAACAGAATATGGGAGGCAGAGAAAACATTTGGAAGAAGGTGATCTGCAAAACAGAGATTTCTGGGTGACACGCCAAATGTTTGGAGTGGCAGGAATCTAACACTGACCATCACCCTGAACGCCTCCTGGAGAAGCAAGGTGGTGGCAGCATGATGTGGTGGGGAAGCTGTTCTTTTCAGCGGGGACACGAAAGCTGGCCAAAGTGGATGGGAAGATGGTAGGAGCTAAACAGGGAATTCCTGGAAGAAAACTTGCTAGAGGTTGAAAAAGACTTGAGAGCAGGTTTACTTTCCAATGGGGCAACAACAAAGAACCAGGGCTACAATAAAATGATTTGGATCTAAGCAGAGAGTCGTGTTAGAATGACTCAATCAAATTCCAGACATGAATTAAGTAATAAAAGTCTTTGGTACTATTTGGACGTTCCTTTTCACAGAAGCTCTCCAGCTAATATCACTGAACTTCAGCTCCTCAGTAACGAAGAACAATAGTCGCGTTCAGTCTTTACATGATAGAGAAATAAAGCTAAAGTTCTGTAGTAAAAAATGTGTCTATAAGGTAATAACTCAAGTAGGCTGTATGGAAATGTGTGGCGTATACTTCCTACCTCAACATTACTTTGTGTTGGTCTGTCACACACCGTCCCAAGCAAATTCACTTGAGCTTGGGACTGTAATGTGGTAAACGTCAAGGACTGTGAACCCTCTTCATGCAGGGCCATGAATCCGTTCTTTCAAACCTGAATGCCTGATTGATTTTATGAAGTCATATATGTCAGAGATGAGACAATAGTGACATAACTGCTTTTCAATTAGCAGCCGTCTCTTATTGCCCCCCAGTTGTCTCAGCTGTGAATACACCGCAGAGGTTTTAATGAATGTGAACAGCAAGGACTCCCAGGTGACCCACTGGTGCTGCGGAGTGATAATGAAAAGGGCGGGTACTTTGGAGGAACTCGTCCATGCCGCTGCTTCCCCCCCCAATTATTCATTCATCGGAGGTGGTGTGCGACCGCACGCTCGATGTTTGCTCAGTCAGCCAGCTGAGCATGTTGATTCTCTGAACTCGGAGATGAGAGGGGCGCTCACATCTACCGGAGGCTCTGGCAACATCACCCTTTGGGAGGCCTACATTGACTTTGCCCTCGTGGTGACACACAGTTTTGTTCTGCTAATCACCTCCGCTGTGGGAACAGCGGCGAACGTTTTTGTGATCCTGGCGGTGAGTCACCAAAAGTCGCTGCGAACGTCCATCAACGCGCTGGTGGTGAACCTTGCCGTCGTGGACTTTCTGCGTTGCACCGTCGACTGCCCGGTTCTGCTGCACGTCATCGTGACCCTGCACCGTGGAGGGCATGTGGACCGTCTGATCTGTGAAACGCAAACGGCCTCCTTCTCCTTCAGCTGCTGCATCCAGCTGTCGACGCTGGGCTGCATAAGCGCGGAAAGATACCAGGCGATTGCGAATCCCTTCAAAACAACTCAACGAAAACGACGGATGATGGTACTGATTCCTCTTACGTGGCTCCTGGGAGTTTCAGTGGCTGCCGTTTGTCAGGTGTTCTTGAAAGACTCACCTGTGTATGTAAGATGTAAAGAGGGCCAAGGAGGAATGTCCTCAACCTACGACACCGTTGGTCTCTACGTGCTGCTCCCTCTCTGGGTGTCTTGTTTCGGGGTGATCACTGGCTTCTACGCTCGCATTTTTGCTCTACTGAGATCACACAATCGCAAGATATTCGATGAAGGCACTTCTGTTCCTTCAAAAGACTCAAAGGAAGACAAGCACACCCCTGCAGTGGAAAATGGGCAAGACAAATGTGAGAACAAGCAGATCCTGAGTACAAGTGTTGTTGAACCAAGTCCAATTGGTAAAAATTCCCTCCTGACCTCGGAGGGCGGCCCACAAAGCGCCTCCATTAGTCCTGAAAGAAAAACCGAGTTTAAAATTACAGTAGAGATGAGTCACTTGGAGAAGGAACAACTCCACCCTCTTGCAGCGCAGGACGAACTGCAGACTGTGGAGAAAATGTTAAAAACGGAGCAAAGCAGAGCTGACAAAACGGAAGAAAAAGCCTCAAATCAGGATACGCCTGCTGACAGAGAGACGCAGGAGAAGTCAAAAAGCCTTAACCGAGAAAATCAGATCGGAGAAAGCCCGAAATCTGAAACTCCAGTCAAAGCGAACAGCCTCCTTATTGTACCATCTACTCAATCAGAGCTCCCTAAATCTACCTCTGTCTTATTGACTGGCCTGAAACAAGAAAACAACACCACCGGAGGAGAGGCACAGGCGGCGCCTACGCTAGATCAAGAGCCTCCACTGCCTCCTGTCCAAAGTAATGAAGCCGTAAACCAGGAGGTCCAGTTGGAGGGGGCTGTCTGCGTCATGCCTTCGAAGGCCAGCAAGGAGAGAGCGAGGAAAAGGAAGGAAACTAAAATGGCCAAACGCGCCGGGTATATCATCATAACCTTCCTTTTGTTCTGGCTGCCGCTGATCACAACTATCCTGGTGAATTTTCTTGTCCACAAAAACAGAAAAACGCAGGTGAGTCCATGTGTGAGCTTCTGACAGGACATTCAGAAGACATTACCATGCAAAATATTAGAGCGAAAGGCACGTTTGGATCCTTCCATCAGAAGGAATATATATGTGTGCTCGAAACCCAGCAGAGCTCTCACACAAATGGTGTATCTGTTTGCTTTTTTCCCCCCCCAGACGCCAGTCATTCAAGACATGGAGATCCTGTCAGTGTCTGTCTCCTGCATCACATCCCTGAGCAACCCGATAATATACGCTGCAGTGAACCCGCAGTTTCGCTCAGAGTTTTACAAGCTAAGAAGCTGGGTTAAATCCAGATTCTATAGGAAGTGAGAACATCTCTGGCTTTTACGCTTTGATAAAACTGGATGCACACATTTGGATTTATGGCACCCTTAAAAGTGTGATTTAGTTCACACATGGCCAATTTACAGCGACAAACACCAAAGAGTTTCATGAGGACGTTGGGTGAAAGAAGGCTTAGATCATAAATGTGATTCATTTGCTAATTTCAGGATGAAAATACAAACATGTGGACTCTAATTACTGTTCAGGAGGTTATAAAAGCTGCACTGGATTGTATTTAGGGGTATTACATTAAAAGGAGGCAAAATAAAAATTCACAACAGTTTTTATCTATCTTCTGAGAATTACTGTTTTCCTTTTTTAACTTTACAAATACACACAACTCTGCGTTGGCTTGACACAGAAAATCTAAATAAGACACATTGTTGCCAATTGCAACTAGAGACACAGAAATAAATGAGCCTGAGATTAGTTGTCAAATTTGTCCTTTCTGATAAAATTTGTTTTTTTCAATAAGTGGTCAAACACCAAACAGATCTTGATTTTTCTTATTCAGTAACTGCACCAAAACTAATCACAATTTTCTGTAAGCACATCAGGAACCGTTTTGAGTTTCATTAAAAACCTAATGATACACTTTTGTCAAAAAAAAATCTTGTCTTGAAAACAGAGAACCTTCAAAACATTTTTTTTTTTCTTACATGTTTTATATTCCTTAGAAAACAAAATCTGTCAAATGAAAGAGCAGAAGATCGGTATCGGTCAGTAGAAACGTCCAGTTGTAATATGACAAAATGTGAATTAGTTAGTGGTGTAAAAACTGTTTTTTAAAGGCACAGTGTTACACATCTGATGTAATATAGTGCATAGTGCCTGATTAAAAAATAATAACTAGTCTAAGTCCCTTTTGTAAGGGGATTTTTTTTTCTTTACATTGAGATTATATAGGTCTTTTGTTTTACACGTCTTCATGCTTTCTCCCATATTCCACCTGCTGGCTTCTCAGCGCTTGCTAAACGCTACAGAGAGGAGGCATCACATGCTGTGAGGAGCTGCTTAGACCGACATTCAGCTCAGCAGGGCGGCGCCACAAAGCTCCGCGTCAAACAATCACTGAGGTCAGCTCATGTGTCTCCAGAGACCCCGCTGCCAGGACCCGCCGCTGGGCCAGCAGGTCCTCACATGTTCCATAGCAGCTCCTCCTTATGATCCACTCTTTGTAAAACACACACCTGGAGTAAACAGGGAAGATATTCAATTATAGTTTTTAGCCCTCGCATGAAAAATGGATCTTAAAAGAGGAATTTCACAAATTACAGACATAAATATTTGTGTTAAACAACAGTAGTAAAAATATTCCAGGAACCGTCAATGTAATGAAATGAAATGTTAGCTTAATGATATTTATCTATATATATGTAACTTGTTAATGTCCTGAGTTGCTTAAATGTATATTTCCACATATTTTATTTGAATTGTTCCAGTCCCTCCTGCAGCTGAATTTTATATATATATATATATATAATATTTTTTTTTTTTTGTTAGAGTCCCTCCCGCTTCTGATTTTTATATATATATATATATATATATATATATATATATATATATATATATATATATATATATATAGCAAACCTCCTGATTCATCTGCAAATACTAAGGTCTGAGTGGATTTGCTGACTGTAATCTGAATTTAAATTTCTTCGCTGGAAGAAAACAGGGAACAATTCTCTAAAAACTCTCTTTCTCATTATTCTGGCATCATTTTGGACCTAAAACAGGAACACTTGTTCTTTGTTTCTTTGGAATCAATGTGAAAAAATATTGTGTCTTTTTAATTGGTGTAAATATTTTGTTTCAATTATATATGCAGGTATTATTACGTCAACACCGTGATGAATACAGAAGAAAACTGCTGTAGTGACACCGCTATTAGGGGTTAAGAAGAGTTTTTTTTGTTTTTTTTTTAACAAAAGACATGGGTCATTTTATAGATGCTTCAGCAGATCTGCACTGTTTATTCAATCCACTGCACCAAATGCACAATGTGTGATAAATTTGTCCCTTTTCTTTACCCTTACACACGCAGTCCATGACAAGATTTGTATTTCATTAAAAGCACACTTTAAAATCCGGACACCCGCGCCGCTCCGTTGTGCTCCAGCCCATTAATCCGGCCGTCACTGAAACAAACCTCCCAACAAGAAGCAGACACACTTTAATTAAAACATAATTCTGCAATGACAGCATGCAAATCATTAAATTCAACCAGGTAACAGACAGAAAGAGTTTTCTTTTTTTTTGCCAACAACTGTTCAAACTAAATCTAGAACTTAGAGGAGCTAATTTCAGATGCATTTGATAAAGTCCTAACTGAGAAATATTTACAGTATGAAAAATATACAAAGTGGTGCTTTGACACAATGGAGTCAACCGAGTCGTTGTGAGGAAGTCAGTCGATGTTCTTTCCTAAGGTTTAGCAGGCCGGTGCTAGCATCTTGTCCACATCAAGGTTAGTAAAGTGTTGCCAAAAACGTTCACTTATTCACTTGTGCCCTAGCTAATGTATACCCTGTATGGTTATCAGTAACTGTTAACTACCGACAGGCGGCTTTCACACTGACCCAGGATGGCAAATATAGATTCTAACACAGATTTGGTTGTTCAACCTTCACTTGCACATGAGTCGTGCGATTTCATTCGTCAGGCGATGGCGCCGACCGGTTTTGTGAGTCAGTTTGTGAATATTCACAACAGCGATGCGTTCCAGTGGGCGTACGTCGTTTTTGGACTTTACAACAGTGAACGGGGGGAGGGGGAGGTAAGAAAGTGTTTTAATCGAAGAGGGCTTTAAATGGAACGGCGTGGAGAGTGAGTCCATATTCACAAAGACGGCGAGGAATACGTGTGCTTTATCGCCAAGAGGCCGTCGAGAACGATCTCGAGACTTTTCCCGCCTTCGAATCAGAGACAACAAACACATCTACGTTCACATATTGAAAAATAAAGTTGTTGATTTTTTTTTTTTCCTCAGTGTGTTTAGGCAACGATGACGATCATTCCAAGCGCCTCCTCGCTTTGATGTGCTTAATGAAGCAAAGATCTGCTGGTTCAACATCAAACTCCGGCCCGGCGGGCCGCTGTCCTCAAAGTTTAGTTGTTTTTTTTGTGTTTTTGTTTTCTTTTGTAACACCATGCAGAGTTTGACATCAGATGAAATCACAACTTCAAAATAAAAAAAATCCCAACCGCTGTCAAGCTTATAATCCCTCTCGGTTATGGCAGGTTGATGCTCGGTGGTCCCTCTCCTCAGCATCTGGTGCTTCTCGAGACCAGTCTGGGCTGATCAGGTGAGGCAGGTTGCGACATCTACAAGGCAGATACTCGGACAATGTTGCTCTGCGAGTACGTGGTGGTGGCGGTGGAGGCGTCGTCCGACGAGGTCGCCACCGGGGCCGACAGCCGGACCATGGACGGGGAGATGTAAGCCTCGTCGCACTTCAAGGGCACCGTCTCATCCAGTTTGGCGTTCAGGCTCGAGCGGCTGAGGAGGAAAACCGGCAGAGTCAGTTGACCTTGAGAAGCATCAGTACGCCGTCGACTTTTGTAGAATATTTTACAGCTGTGGGAGTCAGTTTCCATGAAGAACACAAAAGCTTTTGTGACGGAACGCTCTAAGAAATGTGTTTTTTTTTTTTTTTTGCTCTCCGCTTGTGAGAGACCATAAAAAATACAATAAAAGAAACACTTTACTGGACTGCGTTTATGAAGCTTAGGGTTTAGTACATGCATTGCTCTAGAAAAAGTAAGCCGTATCTATTTTATTTATGCTTTCATTTCAATGAGGCGGACTTTTCCTTAGATTTTTTAAAGTGGAACTTGATCAATATTTCTTCTGGAGATCTTTTAAAGTTTTTGCTTTCACTGTTTTTTTTTCCCCACACAGATTTTCTGTGCAGCCTTTATAATCTGGTGACAACAGAACACGCTGCAGTGTGAGCTTTAAAACTGAAGAAAACGGACAACCCTAAAACCATATTATCGGCAGATGAATGGTATCGGTTTGCATTCGTTCTGTGGCAATACAACAAAAACAGAGCAACGCCTGAATGACGTGTCTTGTTTACGTTGATCATCTTCTGGATGGCAAAACTATAGGAGTCATCTTGCTGGTGCTTAAATCAGATTTTATTTTCGTCTATGAACATTTTTCTTTTCAAATGCTCTGCCTGTTAAATGGGAGCAGATTGTGTCTCTGTGAGAAGCTGCAGATGATCAAGTGTCTCAAGATCCAATTGAAAGTTCACTCTTAACCATTGAACACTTTTTGCTATGTTTCATCTACAAACTTACATTTTGTGTGATTTGATCAAATTGACCAACGCAAAGCTGTGTACAATTGCTTTTTAATTCGTTTTTGCTTACTTTGACTGGGCCATTCTAAATATGCATTAATCTAAACCACTGTATTGTGACCATGGCTGTATGTTTAGGGTTGTTGAACCCATTCTCCAGTGTTTTGCAGGATTTCTCTTTTTTTTTTATTTAGCAACAACAAAAGCCTCACATCATTTCGATGGCACCATCTTGCAGCACTGTGGTGAAGGTTTGTTCCAGCCGATATGCAATACGAGTTTTCTGCCACACTTTTGGCATTTCGTATCAATGCCAAAAATGTTCAGTTTCGGCCTGCCTGACCGGGGGAACTCTGACCGCACTCGGCTGCACTTTATTTTATTGAGGGGCATCTGGGCAAAAAGAGCTCAGCGTTTACTTTCAGTGCAACATAAAATCTGTTTAAGTCTGTGACTGTAACATGGCAGCATGTGAAAAAGGTTCAGTCGGAATGACTTCTTTTCCAGAAACATGAAGCTGCCTGTTGTACGAACACACAACACAGGTTCCCATGCTGCAGTCTTTATCTTTTTTTTTCTTTTCCCCTGTTCGGAGTCGATGTTTAGTGCATGCTGCATGAACAGCGCTGTCAAAAAGTGCAGCATATCAAAAGTCATCACAGAAAACTTCATTTTTAATTCATGCTGGGTTTGACTTTGACACCATCAACAGTTCTCAAACTGGGACAGGAAGATGTTTACCCCTGTGTTACATCATCTCTTTTAGCTCTGTATCGGTAACTGAAGGGATCAGTTGCTATAGTGTTTCTTAGTCTTTCATGACAGAGGATTTGGGTAGCTTAACCAAATAGGACACCTTTCATACGTTATGTTACTTTTTCCCTTTTTATTGTTCAAAATGAAAAGTCCAATTTGCAGCCAAATCCGTTTAAAGCGTTCCTTCGTACACGGCCACGTTGTTACAACATGCGGTGGGAAGGAAGAAAAGGATGACGTCTGAGCTGATGGCGCCACGTGTCGCTTCAGGTCCTGAAAAATGTGAAAACGTTTGTTAAGCTTTCTCATCTTAGAATCTGAATTTCATATCTCAAGCAGGAGCCTTTAGATGCATCAGACCAGGCACTGATTTCCACTACAAAACCTCGGCCTGGGGGCCAGAAGGTTCTCACTATGCAGCACTATTTATTGTGTGCAGGCTATCTAGGTTTCTTGGGTGATGTTGATTGTTATACATTGCAACATCTTCAGTAATTCTCTCCATTTATAGCAGGAAATGATAATAGTAGTGTTTATTTACATATTAATGGTGCCGTTAATTTAAAAAAAAAAAAGTTGAGGTCTCTTACCTCATGTTTTTTCTTTCCTCACGTTTTATCTTCCAACCCCCCAAAAAAACTTCAATCCATTTTTATTCAGTTTTAATGTGACAAACACAAAGACTTACATATTTGTAAAGTGGAAATAAAAAGCACACATGGTTTTCAAGCAACGAAAAATGGGAGTAGTTTACGTTTCATGGGCATTCAGCTCCCCTCAGCCGCTACTCTGTAGAAGCACTTCTTGCTGCAATAGCCTTTGGGGATATGCCCTTCTGGCTTTGCACATGTAGAAAATTATTATTTTTTTCTTCCAAACAGCCCAAGTGTTGTCAGATTGGAATTGAAAACCTATTTGAACACAAATTTCTGTTGGATTTCGCTCCGAACTTTGTTTAGGCCATCCTAACACGTGAATTGGTGGTGAGATAAACCCCTGGTTTCTCAAACAGCTGGAGATTTGAAAACCAAAAGACAATGCTGTAATCATTACTCAAAATCAGATTCAATTTTATCTAAAAAAAAATACATTAATTAATTTAAAATTACGGTTTAGACATTAATTGGATTAAATACTTTCATTTTTGCTTTTTGTTTTTCTTCTTCTTCCCTCCAACTTTCCTACTTTTAAACACTGTTCTAATCTAGTCGTTGCAGCTCTGGCTTCAAGTATGTTCCTGCTGAAACAAAAGCAAGCCCACAGCATGATATCACCACTACCATGCTTTACAGTGGAAAAGATGTGTTTGGTGTTATCCACAGTATTGGTCTTCATTTTGCTTCCAAATGTTTGCAGTCTCCTCTCCTTTAATGATATTTCTTTTAATGAGCCGCCAAGCCTCACAGGTACTTTCCGATTAACGCTCTCTTTGCCCAGCAAGGTGTCAGATTGAAAAGAAATTTCTGTCAGATGGTCAGAACTGATATTTATTTTAAAGCCTGCACCTCCTTTGAACTCCTCCGTAACTTTATTCCCTGTGCTGCATTCACTGGTTCTTCATGCAGTTTGTTTACCGATGTCTGAGCCTGTCACAGAACAGCTGCATTCATAATGAGATTAAATTACACACAGCTGGACTCCATTTACTAATTAGGCGCCTTCTGAAGGCGGAGGAGGATCACAGTAAACGGGCCGCACAAGAAACGCGCGGCGCAGGTTTTGATGTTTTAACTTGTACAGAAATGACAGAAATCCTGTGCGTTTTCTGCCACCTTTTATTCATCTATCATAGAACGGTCTTAACGGTGCGAAAACTGGGAAACGTTCAAGAAATGCAGATACTTTAACAAAAACCACTCGCTGTATCCTGGAGACGTGTCGTGAAAACGAGGCAAAGCCTCGCGACACGTCGGAGGTCGTTATTTCCCCACCTGTTGGACACGGGCCGCTCTCTGATCTGGATGGTGCTCAGCTCCTGGTTGTTGGCGCTCGGCAGGCTGAAGCTGCTCTTCTTCCTGTGGCGCCGCGAGCAGCACGAGCCGAGGCCGTGCGGGGACGAGGACAGCGAGGAGGCGCGCGAGCCCGACTTGTTCACCACCGAGATCTCCATGCAGTTGGCCTGGAACGTCTGCTCGTCCACGAACTCGTGATTCTGGCGGAGGGGGAGGAAAATGGGGGTTAAAATGCGGCGTTAAAGGGCTGGGACAACATACCTCTTCCGTTTCGTTCATGTCGTAGCGCTTTTGTAATTCGCAATTGCGTTTTCAATTTGCTGAAGTGGCTTGCACCTCAGGGCCACCGTAGCTTTTCGACATCAGCGTTCCGCATGTGCTAAATAACGAGAAGGGGAAACAAAAAAACCCCGTTCCGATAGATGAGGGGGGAGGGAAATGAATTTATCAAGGGAGTGGGGACTATATTGGGCCAGATGTCCGTATTAAGTGCCATCTGTGTGAACACAACTGTTATCCCTGTGACAAATGAGCGGAACTTGAAGGTCAGCGTGGAAACGTGTTGCAGCTCCCGCCAGCAGGTGGCAGGGGGGCACCGTGAAGGATCGGATGCCGTCCCCTCAATCACGCCTCTGTTCTCCTGCTTCTGCTCATCTCTCCATTATCTATAATGCACATCAAGAGGCCTAATGTAAACATTTGCGCAGCCATCTGAATGCTGTATGTAACCTTTATGTGGCAGGAGAATCTCCCCCCGCTGAGTCACCGCTTCTGCATGTCTCTGCAGCTAATGGGGGAAAAAAATAAATAAATGTGCCACTGTATGTCACCGGCGTTAAAGAGGCTCTTTCATCTCTAAATTATAGATAACATAAAACAAAGCAGGCTGCTTTGTTTGGAAGAAAACAAGGTAACTGGCAGGCAGAATCATGTTATCTGGAGCAGGTTTTCTAAAGAAAGGAAAAAGCGACGACACGTTTTCCAATCCCCCATTTATGGCTATTTTTAAACTAGCGCTGCATATAAAATAGATTCTACAGTACGAACATGGACGGCAACGTCACTTTGTTTCTATTTTTATCTTCCTGTAACAGGTTGGCGCTACTGAAACTGCAGCCCAGACTGCAGGAGTGAAACAGTTTGACATGAAAGTAAACCCTTTCATCAACCAGGGTTTGATGAAAGGGATTTTTATTATTATTATTATTATTATTTTACAGATGGAAATGTGAGAAGTTTGTTACTCTAATAGGAAAATTGGAAGATGGAAAAGTTATTGCTTTTTTAAGCGTTTTAAAGCTAATAATCTCTTTAGTTCTAATTTCAACATCAACATGGTGAACGTAAATTTAATCAAGCTAAAGTTTATCAAGCTTTTTGTGCTCACATGCTTCCGGTGACGTCACACAAAACTTCTCGTTCTGTGTTTTATTCATTTTTTTCCCTTCAAAGATGCTATACTGTATTCTGTCCGACTGCAAAAAAACATATGAGGCATACATGAGAACATCGAGCATTCACGATGCGATTCATTGAAATATTTATCTTAAGTCTCAACAATGTTTCCATCAGATCTGCTACATCGTCTATGATCTGCACTGGAAATGATTATGAAAAGACATTTCTAATAGTGGTGCTATGCTAACGGCTAGCCCTCCTGTATAAGGTCATTCCTGTTTATACCTCAGAGAGAGAAAGCGAGTTGAAGGCTGAGCTGAAGTAAAATGAAATCAAGCTCATACTTGTGACGGAAAATGATTCAGTAAGAGAAATCAATTTCTGAAAGGTAAAATTCCCGCCACCCCTTGAACAACCTGTTCACTCCCTCGCCTGGGGGGGCGCCGCACCAAGAATCAACATGAAAACCTCTGAAGAAGACACTGAGCACAACTTCCTTCTCCATGAACTCTTAACAAAAACGGAGTGGCGGCAGATTTTCGTGGTTGTGGGATTTGTTTTGTCTTTGGTAAAAGACCGCGAGCCATTTCTCATTTTTCTGACAGCACTAGACTCACATGTTTGTTTTGACTGTTTTTACCCAGAATGCTCTGCGCTGCAGTCCGCTTCTTGTTTTTGGAGCGCAGCGGTCTCTGGTCCACTTGCAACTATACATTTAAACTACATTACAGTTCACTGAAACCGAACCAAAACCTTGGTTTTTAGGTGGACCAAAGTTAGGTTTTTGGGTCCACATCAGAGTTTGATTGCTCATTCACACCTCCACAAACGAACCGGACTTTCTAGACAAATGAACCAGAGCTTGATTAAAGCAGACTAAAGATGACTAGACGATGTATGTTTTTTATTCTATAAAATCCTGCTGCAGAAATCCATTTTTAATTGTGCATTTACTTGTATTGCCAGTGAGCACTTGTTGTGCACATTAAAACATACAAACAAGAACCCCTGGATAATATCTTTAACTAAGAGAACGATTCTTACCGTCGTCTTCTCCAGGCAGTGCAGCAAATGATGATGTTGGCTCTCAAACGGAGGGCTGGCCGCCTTTCCAACCAGGGCTTGTCCTGCTTCCTTAGAGGCCTTGGAAAACACAAAGTTAAAACAAAGACAAGAAGAAGAAGAAAAAGAAGCTGCAGTGTAGATGAGCAGGCTCAGACTATAAAATGAACAACCAGTTGCAGTGATGCGGTGGAGGGGAAAAAAAAAAAAAAGGCAAAGCACTGAAGTTAAAATGCTGATCTGTAGCTTGGCAGCCAATCTACTGCATTAGATGCATGGAAACTTGGGCTGACTGCAGAGATGCACAGAGAGATCGGCCGGTGACTGGAGTTGGATGATTTTCAGACAGATTAACCCTGACTGGTGACCTGGCAGGCAGAAACTCAAACACTTTCTATTTTTTTCAGAGCAGTAATATTACGTTTGGCCTAGTTGTGCTAAATCATAACGCTTTTCGGTGTGGAAATTGTTACCGAGTGTAAATGACACAAAGATAGCTATTTCTAGCATAAGTCGGGTGTTTTAAACTAAGTCAGAAGGATAAAGATGTAATTTACAGAGTTTGTGCTTCCTCTGACTTGCATTTTGTTTTCTTAAAGAAAACTGAATTTTAATCCAAACAAGAGCTGGACTTCAAAATGTGTGAAGGTTTTGCTTCAATGTCATTTACATGGGAAATTCTGGTTGTTTGGTGACGTTGATAGTTATCACCAATTAAAAGCATCAAAGTAAACTAAGGTTTTAAAAGTTAACGTTTCAAAAACGGCAAAAGTCTTCTATCACACAATTTATATGGTTAAAATAGTTTTTATTGAGATGCAACAAAAGAATTAAATAGCAGCAGTGCCTCAACTCCACCAATGTCTGTGCACTGCCACTCAGCTAGCTGAAAGACGGAACAGCAGCTTTTAGCTGACAGAAACAATAAAATAAGGTTTTTATTTTTCTGAACCGTCATGTTTGCTTTTTGATACTTCATCCAAAGTCTAGTAGAAACTGTTGCTTGCAATGATAGTCATGCTAACAGCAACTTATACACTGTTAACTCTGGAAACATTTTGTCTTTATTTTGGAAAAATAAAATCCTGTTTAACACTCGCTGCTCCCAACAGACACTGTGTGTTGTTGCCTCTGCTCATCATGTAATTAACTGGTGATTACTGAGGCTGCGAAGGTTGAAAAAATACTTTTGGGGTTATTTAAGGACTTGGGCTCAAAATAATTCACACCCCTGCTAGATTTCAGGTTAAAGGAACATTCTAATTTTATTTTTATTCATTTATTAGTTTTTTGGAGTGGGTCAGCCAGATTCCCAACTTCAATCTGATAGAGAATTTATGAAGGGAGTTAAAGATTAGAGTGACAGCATGGAGGCCTTCCAACCAGACTCATCACCAAAGACCAATCATTAAAGTACCAACACAGCAACTAATTTGATTTTTATTATTCACAAGAAGAGTACAAGTATGTTTTGGCAAGCCATTTCAATAAAATATAAAGAAAAATAGATAACTTTTGTTTATAAGATTGATGCAATTAGTTTTGTTTCGTTGCATTTTCAACGACACGAGTTGGATGGATTCAAGTTGGCTGACTGAAATAATTTGAAAATTAAACTAACAGAATGCAGAGTCTGCTAAAGTTGGTGTCAACAGTTCAAAGCACAACAAAACCTCCCAAAATTGACCAGAAATCTCAGATCGTTGCATCTCTAGTTGAAATGTAGGATTGTTTGTTTGTTTTTCTTTTCGTACAAAATGGACGATGATAGTCGAATTCAAGTTAAGCTCTAACAGAGCAACAGCAGTGGCACACCTCGACACAGATCAAACACATTGTTCCAAACAAAGCACAAATTTCAAACTAAACACCACCACACACTGATAAAGAACACACACACACACACACACATAGTTGATGAAGCGCAACGCGGCTCTGGGATGGACGGCATGTTGCATTAGTCTACAACCTGGATGCTCAAGAAATCACACACACAGATCAAACACAGAGTTTAGAGGAGATGCAGGCTGAGCACACAGCTTCCACGGCCCGACGCGCTCTCCTACAAGGCCCCCTTTTTTGGGTTCCCTCCTTCCCCTCCAAACCCTGTTGGACAAACATGCAGAGCTTGATTATGAGTCAGTGTGACTGCGTTCCACCGGTAGGAAAGAGTCCTCTGCCCTCAAAGCCCCCCAACTCAAACCCTCTTGCTGTATGGGACAGAGAGATAGCGTTCATGTCAATGCTGCAGCCGAAAGGTTTGATGCAAGAGAAGAGGACGATCACACTGAAGCACTGGAATGACATCGGCCCCTATGTCACTGCATGAGAAGCCCCTCCCCGCCCTCCCAAACTTCCACGTTGCGTGTGTGTTTGGTGGCATGCCCCTCCCTCCCGGCCCAGCCCAAAGTCCCTCCTCGAGCAAAAAGCGGCATGCAAGCGTCAGCGAGGACCCAGGTCGGTCAGCCCCCATGCTGCTGCTTGGCGCCGTTACCTCCTCCAGCGCGTCGATCAGGAGCCCGTTTTGTTTGTAGCGCATATAGGCGTTAGTGCCCCGAATCTTGGCAGCACGGATTCTAGCGAGGCGAGTTTTCTGTTTGAACAAACAGAACCTCTGTTTTAGCCCCTGACGGTCTGTCTGTCTGTCACACTAATTGGGTCTGTCCTCTGCCTGACAGCAACAGAACTGAGCAGGAAGAAGTTCTGCTTAAATCTGCTATTAGGAAAACTCTGCCTTGGCAAACACTTTAAGTGGAAAAAAAATAGTATAATTTTTTATTTTTTTAAAAAAAGCTGCTGACATGATAATCTGTAGATATATGATTTGTTTAGGCTTCGTCATTCCCTTCTGTTATTTCTGACTCCCATTGAAATACACTAAAGCAAGTTGAGGCCGTCCCGATGCGAACATCCACACAAGCACAATAAAAGATTAATATTCTGGAAGATAGTGTTTGCCCTGTCATTCTGTTACAGGCGGATAAGACAGGGACAGAGGAAAAATGGCAGAGAGAAGCAAAACAAACACTTTAAAAAGAAGGGAAGAGGAAGGAAAGGGGTTGGGGGTTGGGGGCGGGTCAGTACCCTCTGGGCTCGTCGTTTCTCCGCCCGCTGGCTTTGGTGGTAAATACGGCTGAAGTTTGACACTATCACAGGGACAGGCAGGGCGATGACCAGCACCCCACTCAGAGAACATATGGACCCAAACACCTTCCCCACAATCGTCTTTGGCACCATGTCACCATACCTGAAAGACAGAAAAAAACACACACACACACACATCACTGTAAACAGACACACAATAAAAAGACTATATATCTATATTATTAGATTATCCAACTATAACGTGTTCCAAATTATTATGCAAGTGATATTTTCTCAGATTTTCTTAAATGGTCAATGCAAATGATGGTCAGTATAATTTTCAAGTCATGAACTATTACAGTATAAATCAAATTTTACTGAACAAAGCTCCCAGTATTTTTTTCAAAAATAAAAAACTCAAAATTCACTGTTCCAAATTATTATGCACAGCAGATTTTCTAAACATTTTATGGATTATTAAGACCTGCAAACGGTCATTCTTTGAATGTGCAACATTAAGTGGTCACATGTACTAAAGTCAAAAGTTATTTCAATCAAAAACATCTTAACAGACAGAGTTACATGTTAACATAGGACCCCTTCTTTGATATCACC
>CAEFZX010018546.1:0-64201 GCA_903066825.1 Alfaro cultratus | reverse complement strand
CTCAAGTAAAAATATTAATGTGGTACTTTTACTTTTACTAGAGTACATTTTTGTCTGTGTATTTGTACTTTTACTTACGTAAATTTTTTGAGTACTTTATACAACACTGCAGCTACCTATCAAAACATCTGATTTAATATTTTAATATTATGTTATCATACTGACAAAACTATTGTCAAAAACTAAACTAAAAATAAATAAATGCAAATAAGATAATTACAAAATAAGCTCAGGCAAAAGAAACACTTTTCCAGATACAGTACATTAATTGCTCTTTTTTTCCCCCAAAGTGCATCCTAGCTGGTCAAAGCAGCTATAGGCTCTATCACTGATCCCAACAAACTCAACAAGTGTTTACATCCCTGTTGTTTCTTGCACAACTTTTTGTTCATGTATTTTAAATATTTTAAATAGCCCGTTGCTGCTTTCTATGCATAGATATGCACATCTCATACATTTATTTAAATCATATTCAGATGCAAATTTCTTTGGATCCAAGGATGTTATTTTTAATAACTGCACATGTTATTTAACTTTCGGTATTGTATCATCTGTTATTTTTCTGTTTAAAATGTTATTTTTATTTTGTTATTTTACCTTAGTCTATGTGCTTCCACTTACCTTTAACTTGCTGCTGGTACACGTGGATCTCCCCATTGTGATACAAGAAAGAATATTTCTATTCTTCTACTCATTTATTTGGAAATACACTTTCTTCACACAATCCTACTGGTTTTCAAGAAGAAGCCACTCACAATATGGCGGACGCATTAACTTCTGGTTTCTATGTGTTTTATGTCTATGTGAAAGAAAGGCGGGGCAGGAAGTAGGAGGACAGGTACAGGTGAGCGGATACTCGATCCTTCAACCCAGGAAAAGGTTCCAGCGTATTTTGACTTCTTCGTTTCTTCATTTTGTAGCCGACTGCTGGTAAGAATCCCTAGTTAATTGCTATATATTCTGACTCAAGGGTACATTTTATTTTAAAAAGTTAATTATTGGGACTGAGAAATGTATTAAGTGGCTTATTTAATGCTCATAAATGATCTATGTGTTGCTCTGTGCTGAATTACTGGTGTGTAACAGTCAAATATGTGGGATTTTAGTGTGTTATGTGGGCCAGTAATTGATTAAAATTAAACAGAACACAAATAGTAAAATGAGCGTAAACAGGAAGTTGAGTGCTCAATAGTTTATCCATCTAAGTGACATAAACTTGGTGTTTCTTATGCTTTTTCCACTGCCAAAGATATTCTATAACCCCTTAAATAAAAGTACAACTTAAACTATAAGTCAGAAGCATATTTTTGAGATATGAAACAATCCAACAGAATCAAGGCAATGGTGAAGGAGGAGCAGGAAGAGTCGTCCAACCGGCCTGACAACACTGCCTTCACCCAGCAGCGGCTTCCAGCATGGCAGCCCATTCTCTCTGCAAGCATCGTTATTCCAATGTTTGTCCTCATTGGTGCCGCTTTCATTGGTGTTGGAGTTGCTCTCTTCATCGCTTCACAGGACATCCAGTTGCAGGAGGTAAGACGGGATTGTTCAATGCAACGATTGCTTTTACCAGCCTGAGAATGAAGAGTCAAATGTCAGAAGAAACAAACAAGACAGAGTCTTTAGTTTTCAGTGCTAAAATGGCGACCCACTTGACTTTCTGACACTATGGATTAGCAAGAATTTGTGTTGTAACCATAAAAACAATTTGTTGAGCATCTTTTCCCCTCTTAACAGTTGGACTACACTGGTGATGACTCTGCTCATCCCTGCTATACATGCAGAACAAGTACAGAGAAATGTACGTGCAGCATGACGTTCTCCATCCCCAATCTGTTCAAGGTTAGACACACACCATGCTTTACGATCTGATATTTGAAGCTTTCTACTTTTGTAATCTGAGACTGTTTTGTTTTTGTATGTTCCTTTGCCACACAGGGGCCTATCTTCTTTTATTATGGCTTGACCAACTACTTCCAGAACCAAAGAAAGTACGGGGCATCCAAAGACGACAATCAGCTGTATGGAGACCTCAATTACTTTAAAGTGAGACGATACACCTTTTTAAAGAAGAATTCACGAAGGGCTAAACAGAATACCTGTTCAAAATGTCACATTTTCATTGCAGCTCTGGCAGTATGTTTAGGTCGGTTGTCCTGCTGGAAGGCCTTCTGCAGCCTCTAACAGGGTTTCTTCCAGGATTGTCCTGGATTTAGCTCAATCCAGCTTCTCATAAACTGCAGCCATTTATAATTCATCCTGAAGAAGCAGAGCATGACCCCCCCACCTCTTAACCATGTTTCACCATTCAGATGTTCAGTGTTCGATCTCTCTCCTACTTGGCTTGTGGGAAATTGTAAACAGGATGTCGTATATCTTTCTTATGCCTTGTTTCCACTGAGCGGTAATTGTGTTGTGATGCCAGTAGCTCCTTCCTGACCATACCACCATACTGAAGGTATGGGTCAGTATGGGCCACTTTCACAAAATAATGTACTGACCTGAACCAATCTACTCAGTGGAAGAGCAGCATTAGAACAATGTTTGCGTTCTTGACTCTGTCCCATAAAGGCCATATTTGAGGAGTTTATAACCAATAGTTTCAGTTAATCTTGTAAAAGTGTGCTTAACATAAACCAAGTAATAACCTATTTCAGACATCAAACTGATCAGTTATTTATTTGTGTCTTCTGAAAGGCACCTTCCACTGACTGTGACCCGTATACCCGTGATAGCAAAGGCATACCAATCGTGCCTTGTGGCGCGCTGGCAAACAGCATGTTTAATGGTATGCATGGTGTAACAGTTATTCCCTATGATAAATACTGTCTCGTTTTCTGACTGCCTCAATTCTTTCTGCCTTTTTCGAAAGACACCTTTTCGCTCAGTCAGACGGTCAACGGGACTCAAAAGACTGTGCCTCTGGATGGAAAAGGGATTGCTTGGTGGACTGACTACAACGTCAAATACAGAAATCCCAGCGTGACGCCCCTGATCAATGCCTTCAATGGTACCACTAATCAAAATGAACTCTGTTTCTCTTTGGAGCTAACCTTAAAGAGTGTTTGTTCTCAGGAACCAAGAAGCCCACAAACTGGCTTAAACCCGCTTATGAGCTGGACACCACAGATGGGTACAACAACGGCTTCATCAATCAGGACTTTCTGGTCTGGATGAGAAGGGCTGCTCTTCCAGATTTCAGGAAACTGTATCGACGAATCACACATGATGACTATGTAAATGGTCTACCAGCTGGAAACTACACTCTGACAATTGCCTACAGTATCCTTTAATACAGATTATGAATTCAAAGGCTCAGAGGAGGTATATTTTATAAACATAATGAATTATTATTGGTTTTACCTTTTTATCCCCCTGTTAATGTTTAAGGTTAAGCATAACCTTCATAATGCCAACTTGCTTAACTGGTTAGATGAATTTTATCTTAAATGACTCAGGAGTTTACTGAGGTGAAGGAGGATCAGGCAAATATTTTGAATCAGGCAAACAAGCCAGGCAAATAACTACTGCCATGCAAAGGACCTTCTCACTGCTTTGAGAAGCTGAACCACTTCAGCTGCGAGTTGTCTTAATGAAAGTTTTAGACTCAAGCAACACTTATTGATAGATTTTATTTATTTTTCTTAAACTCTGGAAGTGCTGATATGTATGTCTCTGGGGGACTGAGTGGCTTTAAATTCACAGCACCATGCATTTTTAAGGAAAGCAATTTTTATTTAAGTTTCTTGTTTTTATTTGGGCTTGGCGTTCATGTTGGTCATACTCATTTCAAATTCAAGAAATATGTGGAAACAAAAGTGAAGGAAGGACAGAAAGCACAAGGCAGCTGAAAGTTTCCAGAGTGGGAATGTCGCGTCCAGACCAGTGAACTCTGGGATGAACTCACAAAGTTTTACTGACACACAAGATCTAAGAAAAGATGGTAAAATGTTCGACTCCAGATTGGTTCTTAAAATAAAGATTAAGTTTAAGATTTGCCCTGTAAAGAGGAGGAATAATATCTGAGAGAGTTTGCTTAGAGACCTAACCAACTGGCACCTTACCCAGTATTTTAAAAGTAATCTGTGATATGCCTGGTTTGTCTGTTATTCATATATTTATTTATTTGTATTTTTTTTATTTAATAAAAAAAAAACCTGTAGCTAGAATATTTTATATTGGTGAGCCAGTGGTTGTGTCAGGTGAAGCAGGTGACAGTCTAATTTTTCTACACTTCATCAGTACTGCTGAGGGTTTCTCGCCATTACCTGTCAAAAGGTTCTTTTGAAGCAACGTCACTCAAACTCATTGCTTTGTCTCCTGTTTGTTTCCTTACATTATGTCATTGACTCTAAAAAGTAAGTTTCATGTAACAGGTTGAGAGGTCAAAATACTGAAACATTTGAGGTGCAGCTCAGTCGGTTACAATTAGCATCATTGGGGGATTATTTTATTTCATTAACTCAGTTCATAAGTGAATCTCATAAATGTGTATATCTCTTAATTTTAATGATTATGACTGATGAAAACTCCAATAAAACAATGAAAGGTTCTTCAATGGCCTTCACAAATTTAGTTTTACTGCCAGAGCGATTCGTCTATACTTTTCTAGTTTTCTCATTAAGATCCCTGAAGACTAGCTGTGACTTGGTGCATATCCTTAACACATTTCCCTCAGACTACCCCGTTCATTCGTTCAACGGCAGGAAGAAGGTGGTGCTCAGCAACGTGTCTTGGATGGGAGGGAAGAATGAGTTCCTGGGCATCGCCTACATCGTGGTTGGCTCCATGTGTGTCGTGATGTCCGTCGTTATGCTCATTGTGTATGCTAAATTCAAGTTTGCCGAAGACGACTGAGCACCTGAAAAAGTGCCAAAGGAAACGTCTGGCTTCAAACAAAGGGTTATAGTGACCTCTGAACTGTTGAAATTAGGATTTGGAGTTTAAATGTATTGCTAGTGCTCTATTTTTCTTAAATCTTCTATCTGTATTTCTTAAATGGCTTTTATCTTCAGGGCTAAAGCTGCCTCGTACCTATAGGTCAAAAATCTTAAAGCCATATTTTTCATGAAAAGCCATTTTAAACTAATCAGGCAGTTACATTTGAGAAAGAAGCTTCATAAAAAGGTTGTAAAACTTGTACATATTTATTTCTGACTCAGGGAAATGGTTTACAAGCTTTTCTTCTCGATATTTTGGTTGGGTGGCTTCAAAGCTTTTGTAACTTTTAGTGTTCCTTGAAATGATTCTTATCTTGATATTTATTGAATAAAACAACAAAATCTTATTTTATTCCTCGGTGTTTTATTTATGCCCCTATGCTCAACTTAAAGGATTCTGTTTATTAAAAAAATAGATCTCATTGATGAACTAAATTATTTTTACTTTTTAAAGAACTTTGGTTGTGACATTGCCTTAATTTCAAAGTTTAACATACATTTGACAGAGCTTTAGTGTTTACATATACCTTTAACTTTCAAATTTGTTCACATTTCAACCGTGAAGTTAATTGTATTTTATTAGGAAAGTTCTCTGATAGAACCCTGATTTAAACTTCCTCTCTGACTTGTCTGCTGGGTCTTCATGATCCCATCTGTCCTTTAATGTCTCCAACAAAGCTTCACAGAACAGCTCCGTTTAGACTGAAATTGTTTCACATACAAAATGTGTAAAAATTAATGGAGTTACATATTTTTGCAAGACAATGTTTATCTAAATGTTGGAGAATCTGCAGCTATTTTGTTGATTTTTGCCGATTACTCTAGCACGAAGGTCTGCAACCTGCAGCTCCGGACCCTACGGTGACTCTTTGGACATTCCACAATGGCTCTTAACTGTTTATAGGTTTTGGTATTTTTTCAGGTATATTTATGGACTAATTGCACTGATTTTTGAAAAGATGTTACAAAAAGAACCAATAATAGCTCTCTATAATAGTTCAAATTTATGTTTCTTAAGTTTTAAGCTATGTGATATTTTTTAAAAAATGTATAGAATGTCACCATCTTATTGAAGAAACAAAATGTAACCTTTAATGTTTAGTTTAATGTTTTTCTTAAACATTTCCTTCGTAGATATTTATATATAATATATATACATATATATAAGTTGTTCCTTTATAAATGATCATGTAACACTCGTGTAGCTTTAAAATAACTGTTAAGGTTGCAGAACCCCTAGCTGGAGATAGGCTATTGATTTCTGTAGTATTTACTCAATAGTGGTTTTATTGATCAGAAATGTAAAAGAAAAAAAACAAAATCACATTTTCTTTTATTAAATCAGATTAGAAAAATGTGCGCTAATGTCTGTAATTGATTAGCAAATGACAATAATGCCACTAAAAATATGGACAGATAAACATTGATTTGACATGATCATAGAAAATGCTGTATCATTGGAGACTACTCCCTCCTTCCCTCTAGCGGCCATTTAGAGAGACAAAAAGATTGGAACACAATTATGGGTAGTGTAGTACTCTAACCGCACACCGCGGTGATTCTCCCGCCCGCAGAACGACAAGTACCAGCATCCTTTGCGCCTATAAATGAAGCTAGTCCTAACTGCGGTGATTTGACAGCGGGTTGTCAGCCTCTATCACGCCCGGTCACACAGAGACGTTATCCTTGGTTCTTTGTTCAGCTTCATACACCTTCTGGTCACCGTCCACCTCTCCACGGAATGTCCGACGGCGGGGGGACGGAGGAGGGCAGCGGCACCATGGAGGTGTCGGCCGTTCAAACGGTGGCGGACACCTCGGTGCTGCAGAAACACATTCGGAAGCTGGTGCCGTTGCTCCTGGAAGATGGCGGCGAGGCCCCGGCCTCTCTGGAAACCGCCCTGGAGGAGAAGAGCTCCGTGGAGCAGATGAAAAAATTTCTATCCGACCCCCAGATTCACACCGTCCTGGTGGAGAGAAGTGCCCTGAAAGGTACTTTTAACCGAATATTCTTACAAAGAAACGTTAGTAAATGAGCAGTTTGATTAATTGGGGCTTTAATCGACATGTTCAGTTATTCAGCCTCCATCAGTTGCTCTTTCTGACGGAGTAAAAACCGAAGTTTTCCTTCTCCAGCTGTGTAAACGGGCCGGTGGCTAAAGTGGAGTTGCTCTCCAAGCTTCATCTGATTATGTCTATGACCTGATGTCGACCGTGTTGAACCAGCATTTGAATTAATTAGAGTATCATCAGAAGATTTCTGTATCCATTGGTTCAATTCAAGAATTTTACTTTTTTCTATAGATTTTGGACACCGTGAGAGATGTATTCAGTGTTTCAGTTTTCTCACATTTTATCATTTTTGCTTATTCATCTAATTAAACCCAAGTTCAAATTCTCAGAAAAGTAAAATGACATTTAAAACCAATAAAAATAATTATTTTAATTCTGATTTGTTAGGTTGTAAGCATGTAATAGATCACACAATCATTAGACTGCTGACAAACGCTGATTTCTGAACAAGCTGGCTCTTCAGAATTCTTTATTCAAACATATTACTGGAAAGTTGAGTGGAAGGAAGAAATGTGGTTGAACAGACTCTAGTGGATCTAGTTTCAAAATAACTTTTCAATGATATTCAAAGTTATTGAGATGCTCCTGCATGTTTCAGGTTGTTCACTTGGAGTTAAGCTTTCTTCAAAAATGAACACAGGATCTAAGATTATACAACTTAATGAATAAATCATTTGTTCCAGCTGAATGTTGTATCTTTGGGCTTCTGTCATGTGAACATGTTTTGTCAATGGAAACATTATTTTCAGTCAGCTGCAGGCGAGAGGATCATCTTCTCAGCTGCATGTTGTTGTTTTTTGTTTTTTTTATTTCAGCTGTGTTTTTATTCCTTAAGATCGTACATGACCTGCCACACTGTGAACCTCCTGTCCGGTCATGATGTTGGAGCATAGATTTATGTTATCTTTTCACTTTTTTCATATTATGGTGTTTTTAAATGGGACAGCCATTTTCCTGGTTGTGACATTTGAAAGTGAGTAGGACAGCATGAATAATTAAATATTTATACCATTTGAACTCGTGCTATAGATTACATCTGAAGCTGTTTATGTATTAAAAAAGTCCTTAATTGAGTTAAAATTTTTACTATACAAAATCTATGCAATTAATTGAAATTAACTTATTAAAGTCCCAACCCTAATTTTTAAACTTCTCTTTTAATTGTTATTGCAGTAAATATAAAATCAACACCAGTCTCCTCTCGTTCAGTTTGTTGGATTTGTTTTGTGTTCTTCTCACAGAGGATGTTGGAGATGAAGGAGAAGAGGAGAAAGAGTGCATCAGCTACAACATCAGCATCGACATCCACTACGGCATCAAGTCTAACAGGTGATTACATTTTCCTGGACGTTGCACAGCTTTGGTTCACCTCAGGTTCGGTTGGACACAAATGGATCTCATCTCGTCTTTTCCAGCTTGGCTCTGATCAAAAGGACTGGTGTCATTGACGCAGACAAGCCCATATCCACTCAGGTTCGGGTGCTGACCCTGAGCGAGGATTCCCCCTACGAGACTCTTCACTCTTTCATCAGCAATGCTGTTGCTCCTTTCTTCAAGTCCTACATCCGGGAGTCTGGCAAAGCCGACAGGTGAGGAAACAGTAATTTCCTTTGTTCTTGAGAAGAGATGATGGGTGGTGAAAGTAATCTTCTGATGTTCTTTGCGGTGGCCTGTAGAGACGGGGATAAGATGGCTCCCTCTGTGGAGAAAAAGATTGCAGAGCTGGAGATGGGTCTTCTCCACCTGCAGCAGAACATTGAGATTCCTGAGATCAGCCTGCTCATCCATCCCAACATCGCAAACGTTGCCAAGCAGTGCTACGAGCGTGGGGAGAAGCCAAAGGTCACCGACTTTGGAGATAAAGTGGAAGATCCCACCTTCCTGAATCAGCTGCAGTCCGGAGTGAACCGTTGGATCAGAGAAATCCAGAAAGTGAGAAAAGCCTCCAAGAATTCTGACTTATTTTGAGGACGTTTTTTCTGACTCTTCTTTAACTCCCCCTGTCAGGTGACGAAGCTGGACCGGGATCCAGCCTCAGGCACGGCCCTGCAGGAGATCAGCTTCTGGCTGAACCTGGAGAGAGCTCTGAACCGGATCCAGGAGAAGAGGGAGAGCCCTGAGGTTCTGCTGACTCTGGACATCCTTAAACACGGCAAACGTTTCCATGCCACCGTCAGCTTTGATACAGACACTGGTGAGGAAAAACCGCTTCCACAGCAACTCTGTTGTTTCATTTTCTATCTACGGTTTATTAAAACTGAAACAATCAGATTATTGATTATTGAAATAATAATTAACTGATTTAGTAATGGATTAATCGTTAACCGATGTATACAGACTCAAAATAATACAATCAGAGCAATAGTTGATTCAAAACTATAAAACAAGTAAACATTTTGCATTTAACAGTAGAAAAACCTTTTCTGTAAATATTTTCTACCCAGAACTCCTCAAGCAGAATAGTTTTAGGTTCACTTGGTTCAAATTCAGTAAAAAAAAAAAAAATCCCTCAAGTACTTTTTGTTATCTAATTATTAATCAGTTAGTCAAAAATAGCAGATCAGTTATACACTCTATTGATCATTTAGATATCGATTCATTCTTTGTTGACATTCATTAAAAAATGTTGTTGCATTTTAGACAATGAAATATTTTCCTTTTAAAAATGAACTGTCTGTTTATTTGCATTTTTAATGTGCTTCTAATCTTATTTAAAAAAGGCCTGCACAGTTAAATGAAAAATCTACACAATGTGGCCACCTTTTTTTCCTCAGCTTGTCAGAATAATGAGTTTTTAAAATAATCATCAGCTGCATCCCTAAAAATCTGTTTTTGTCCTGCAGGTCTGAAGCAGGCAGTGGAAACTGTGAACGACTACAATCCTCTGATGAAAGACTTCCCTCTCAACGACCTGCTCTCCGCCTCAGAGCTGGATAAGATCCGCCAGGCTCTCATCGCCATCTTCACTCACTTGAAAAAGATCAGGAACACCAAGTACCCCATCCAGAGAGCGCTGCGTCTGGTGGAGGCCATCTCCAGGGACCTGAGCTCCCAGCTCCTCAAAGTTTTGGGAACCAGAAAGCTCATGCATGTTGCTTACGAGGAGTTTGAGAAGGTTGGGGGTGTTGCATCTCCATTCAGTCTCTTTCCTGTTGAATTAGTTTTGAGCCTTCCGCTTTCCCTGTACAGGTGATGGTGGCTTGCTTTGAGGTGTTCCAGACCTGGGAGGATGAGTACGAGAAGTTGCAGGTGCTTCTGAGGGACATTGTGAAAAGGAAGCGGGAGGAGAACCTGAAGATGGTGTGGCGCCTGAGCCCCGCCCACAGGAAGCTCCAGTCTAGACTGGACCACATGAGGCGCTTCAGGAGGCAGCATGAGCAGCTGAGGGCCGTCATCGTCCGGGTGCTGCGTCCACAGGTGAACGCGAGCAATTATTACTTGATAATGATCCTATTCTGATGTTCACCCATCAATTATTACTATATTAATTGTTTTCTGACCTACCCGCTTCAATTAATGATTGATTTCACATTCATCCTTCAGTTATTAAGGTGAACAGATGTTTACTCTTCAATTCTTAGTATATTACGGATTGGATTTAAATCCTCGTGACGTTTTGTTGTTTGCAGGTTTCTGCCGTGCAGCAGCACACTCCTGGAGAAACGGTTGAGCCTGAAGACATGAAAGTAGCTGGAGTCCTCTTTGATGCAGCTGATGCCAACGCCATCGAAGAGGTCAACCTGGCATATGAGAACGTCAAAGAGGTTGACGGCCTGGACGTGTCCAAGGAAGGGATGGAGGCCTGGGAGGCGGCCATGAAGCGCTACGACGAACGCATCGACCGCGTGGAGACCCGCATCACCGCCCGCCTGCGCGACCAGCTGGGAACCGCCAAGAACGCCAACGAAATGTTCCGCATCTTCTCCCGCTTCAACGCGCTCTTCGTGCGGCCCCACATCCGCGGCGCCATCCGGGAGTACCAGACGCAGCTCATCCAGCGTGTGAAGGACGACATCGAGTCACTGCACGACAAGTTCAAAGTCCAGTACCCTCAGAGCCAGGCCTGCAAGATGAGCCACGTCCGCGACCTGCCGCCCGTGTCCGGCTCCATCATCTGGGCCAAGCAGATCGACCGGCAGCTGACGGCGTACATGAAGAGGGTGGAGGACGTTCTGGGAAAAGGCTGGGAGAACCACGTTGAGGGGCTGAAGCTGAAGCAGGATGGAGATAGCTTCAGGGCCAAGCTCAACACCCAGGAGATATTTGATGACTGGGCTCGCAAGGTAGGGAAATAATTTAACGACTTTTTAAAACTATTAGTTCTTTTGTTTTTTAAAGCGTAACTGAAAAAAGCTACCGAGGGCCTAGTGTGGGAATGATCGGAGAGAGTTAAGTGGAGCTGAGGTCAGAAACAGGGAAAACAATGTTACCAACTTGGTATCAAAATACAATACTTATTGCAAGAATTTCTGGGAAGATTTATTGTCTTGTAGAATTTGTTATTGTGACAGGCTTAGTTCTGCCATATTTTGCCTAAAACAGCCTCAGTGTTTGTAGATTTGTCACTAGTGTGTTTTTTTTAATTAAAAGTCACTACAGGGATTGAAAATTCACTACATTTTCATCTAGTATCATTACGATATTGGCATAATAATGCAAGTACATTCTGTTAAAGACCAATAAAACCTTAATTTCTAAAGAACTGGAAGACATTTTAAATATCCAAAGAACTAAACAAATTTAAATAAAAACATACACATAAATGAAATAATAAATAAAATCAATTCTAAAGTTTCTGTAAATAGTTACCCTTCAAAAAATATTCATCATTGGTCTGAGAGGGAAAATGAGCAAAAGTTTAGTACTTTGGTGAACAAAAATGTTCAATTCAAATTAATTGATTTATTTCTTACTGTGGCAGGCTTATTCAGAACTAAACAAACTTTCACAAAAATGTCAAAACATACAGATGCTATACTTAAGGACCAATTTATACAGTTTATCTATAAAAAGATCTTATATGTGCTTCCTTTGTGTTTCAGGTGCAGCAGCGTAACCTGGGCGTGTCTGGACGGATCTTCACCATCGAGAGCACTCGAGCTCGTGGAAGGACCGGAAACATGCTGAAGCTTAAAGTCAACTTCCTCCCTGAGATCATCACCTTATCCAAGGAGGTCCGCAACCTGAAGTGGCTCAGCTTCCGGGTTCCTCTGGCCATCGTCAACAAGGCCCACCAGGCCAACCAGCTCTACCCCTTCGCCATCTCTTTGATTGAGAGCGTGCGCACCTACGAGCGCACCTGTGAGAAGGTGGAGGAGCGGTCCTCCATCTCACTGCTGGTGGCCGGCCTGAAGAAGGAGGTGCAGGCCCTCATCACTGAGGGCATCACGTTGGTCTGGGAGTCCTACAAGCTGGATCCGTATGTCCAGAGACTGGCTGAGACCGTCTTCAACTTCCAGGAGAAGGTCAGGATGCCACCATGTCATCCATCTGTGACATAAATTCTGACTTTAAAATGATTTAATCTATTATGCTGAACTGTGTATGTGTTGCTCTTGCTTTCAGGTTGATGACCTCCTGCTTATTGAAGAGAAGATTGATCTGGAGGTCCGCTCTCTGGAGACCTGCATGTTCGACAACAGGACGTTCTCCGACATCCTGAACCGGGTTCAGAAAGCTGTGGATGACCTCAACTTGCACTCCTACTCCAACCTGCCCATCTGGGTCAACAAGCTGGACATTGAGGTATGCAAGTCAGAATGAACCAAGTGGCTTCAGTCTGGCTTCAGTCTCCCTTCAGACTGCAAGCACAAAGCATTGTTGAATGAAGCAACGCGGCATTCAACAATGCTTTTAAATGAAACCACTGGGAAAAGGCATTCTGAAGGCTGTCTACCTTCAGAAGACATTTGATCAATCTCAGTATAACTACAGGTGTTTTCTGAAGGCCTGAGGTTTGTTAGAGAACCTTGGAGAACAAACAGTAGCAAGAAGACTAAAGGGAGGAAGTTATAGAGAAATTTAAAGCAGCATTAGGTTCTAAAACAATATCCAAGTCAAAATGTAAAGATTGTGACATAACTGTGAACTTATTTAGTTCACAGTTATGTGAACTAAATAAACACAAACTGTTGCAGAAGATCTGCAGAAACTGCAGCTCAACTATTGCTTAACGTCACACATCTGTCCTTTATGTAAGATAAACCAAATACAGATGCTGTCCATCCAATCTGAGACAATTTGCAAAGCAGGTGCAGGAATATTCCCCAAAAACCACATAACATCAAAAACAAGTTGATTTTATAAATTATTGGCTCAGGGAAGCACCGATCATTTCATAATGTTATAAACTTTTCTTCAGCTTCATGACTATGACCAACTTTTTGGCATTGATCAGCTAAAATCCCAACTTTCTGGTTGTAGTTTAGTAAAATGTAAATAAGTACGTCTGCTTGCTGCTTTACTCCAAGTGTGCTCATAAACGCTGATTTCTCTCAGATTGAGCGCATTCTTGGCGTGCGACTCCAGGCCGGTCTGAAGGCCTGGACCCAGGTGCTCCGTGGACAGGTGGAGGACAAAGCTGACGTAGACATGGATACAGAGGCGCCTCAGGCTGGACATAAACCCGGAGGAGATCCCAAAATAAAGGTAACTCTGTCACCTCACCTTAGTTTAAAAATATAAATATCTGAATGCACCTGAACACCGCACCTTTTTTTATTTCTAGAATATTGTCCATGAGCTGAGAATCACCAACCAGGTGATCTATCTGAATCCACCGATCGAAGACTGCCGCTACAAGCTCTACCAGGAGATGTTTGCCTGGAAGACCATCATCCTTTCCCTGCCCAGGATTCAGAGCCAAAGATACCAGGCAGGAATCGCCTACTAAAACATCTACTGGTTCTGCTGCTGCTGTTACCTGAACCAGTCTGTTCTCCTGCATCAGGTGGGGGTCCACTACGAGCTCTCAGAGGAGGAGAAGTTCTACCGTAACGCCCTCACCAGGATGCCAGATGGTCCTGCAGCCCTGGAGGAAGCCTACAACGCGGTGGAGGACATAGTTGGAGAAGTGGAGCAGTACGTAAAGGTATGAGTCACTTTAAATGAACAGCTGGGATGTATTTTTAACTGATTAACTGAGTTATCCTCCCGTTGTGCTTCCTGCCCAGGTGTGGCTGCAGTACCAGTGCCTGTGGGACATGCAGGCTGAAAACATCTACAACCGTTTGGGTGAAGACCTAACCAAGTGGCAGGCCCTCCTGGTCCAGATCCGTAAAGCGCGTGGAACCTTTGACAACGCAGAGACTCGAAAAGATTTTGGACCAGTGATCATTGACTATGGCAAGGTAACGACGATGGCAGCTTCTCTGGGTTTATTCCCTTCCTGTTGTGGTGTTTTTAAACATTTTATTTTCTGACCCCCACCAACAGGTTCAGTCTAAGGTCAACTTAAAATACGACTCCTGGCACAAAGAAGTCCTCAGCAAGTTCGGTCAGATGCTTGGCCAGAACATGCAGGATTTCCATTCCCAGATCTCCAAGGTGATCTTTCATCTGAAAATCAGAGTGGGCTTTGAATATTTTATTACAAACAGAAGAGACATCAGTCTCTGTGTAAGCAAGCATATAGAAAGGCTTCATAATTTCTAAAAGATTTAGTGTTTTCCCTAGAATGTAGATCCTTAAATGAACTCTGATGTTTTCCAGAAAGCTGCTGCAAAGTCAGGATGTTCAGTGACAGAGGGTGAAATTTAATGGTGCTCTGTTTGTTCATTCAGCATGAAATTGACTTGATGAAAATGCAGACATTTTTCACAAAACAATATTAAAGATTTATTACTACAAAAATAAATCGGTTAAAGAAAAATGCATTAATTTTTATAAAAAATTAAATCAATTAAATAAAAGAGTAAAAATATTAAAAATGCTTAATTAAAAATAAAAAATACATTAAATATGTAAAAAAAATTATAACGTGAGAATGCAAACGTTTTCAATAAAAATCTAATAAAAATGCATAGATATAAAAAAGCATTAATTTTAAACGCCTCACATTGGTAACAGAGTGCTGGTGTGTAAGCATTCCGTTCATTATTTGGGAAAACAAATCTGACAAACTAAAAACTTGCAGATTTGGTTCATTGGATACTTTCTTTGTGCATCTCTTAATATATTAAATTGTCATCATTACTTAACAGAAATGTTGATTTCCTTTCCCAGTCTCGTCAAGATCTTGAGCAGCATTCTGTAGACACGGCAAGTACCTCGGATGCCGTCAACTTTATCACGTATGTCCAGACCCTGAAACGTAAGATCAAGCAGTTTGAGAAGAACGTGGAGGTAAGCCTTTAGATTTGTCATCCTCTGGCTCTGGTGTCTGCGTGTCCCTTACTAACTTTTATTCCTGCAGCTGTTCCGAAACGGACAGCGACTGCTGGAGAAGCAGCGCTTCCAGTTCCCTCCATCTTGGCTCTACATCGACAACATTGAAGGTGAATGGGGTGCGTTCAGTGACATCATGAAGCGCAAAGACACAGCTATCCAGCAGCAGGTGGCCAACCTTCAGATGAAGATCGTCCAGGAGGACAAAGCCGTGGAGAACCGCACCACGGACCTCCTGAACGACTGGGAGAAGACCAAACCTGTTGCAGTAAGACCAACGTCTCCCACATCAAAACCACCAAATTCTTTCAGATACTTTAGCGTCTGACGTTCTTTTTCTTATAGGGGAATCTGCGTCCTGAAGAAGCTCTTCAGTCTCTGACCATCTATGAAGGCAACTTCAGTCGCCTGAAGGTGGAGAGGGAGAAGTGCGCTCGTGCCAAAGAGGCGCTGGAGCTCACCGATACCGGACTGCTCAGCGGCAGCGAGGAGAGAGTGCAGGTGACGCCTCGAGTGTTGATTGATTAAAAAAAATCAATCAGAAGCTTATTTTAACTATTTCTACCTCTCATTTTAAGGTGGCACTGGAGGAGCTGCATGACCTGAAGGAGGTGTGGTCTGAGCTGTCGAAGGTGTGGGAGCAGATCGACCAGATGAAGGAGCAGCCGTGGGTTTCTGTGCAGCCTCGCAAGGTAAACGGATAAAAACTCTGTGATGTTTACTGTTGGGTTCTGTAGAGACTGAAGTTGTTGTTGTTGCTGCAGCTTCGCCAGAGTCTGGATGCTCTCCTGAACCAGCTGAAGAACTTCCAGGCCCGACTGAGACAGTATGCGTCTTACGAGTTTGTCCAGAGGCTACTGAAGGGCTACCTGAAGGTCAGGAAACGGGCTTTCAGCTGTTATATTTAAAGGAAGCAGAGCTCACTTCCTGTTCTTCCCTTTTCCAGGTCAACATGTTGGTGATCGAGCTGAAGTCAGAGGCGCTGAAGGATCGCCACTGGAAGCAGCTGATGAAGCGGCTGCATGTGAACTGGGTGCCTTCGGAGCTGACACTGGGGCAGATCTGGGATGTGGATCTGCAGAAGAACGAGATGGTGGTGAAGGACGTCCTGCTGGTGGCTCAGGGAGAAATGGCGCTGGAGGAGTTCCTTAAGCAGGTGAGACGTCTGGACAAGACACGGATTTAACGACCAATTAGTATTTCTGATGATCCGTCCTCCATCAACTAATCTGTCCTCTGTTAGTTTATCCATCTGATTATCCGTCCAACTATTCATCTGTCCATTCGTTGGTCTGTTTATCCTTTCATTCATTTGTCTGTCCGTCATCATGTCCCTCCATCCATCCAACAGTTCACTTGTCTAACCGTCCATCAGATGACCATCCATCTGTCCGTTTTGTTGTTTTTACATATGTCAATTCTTCCAGCCTGTATATCCATCAACCCCTCCCTCCATTCTTCTATCTGTCCTTCTTCCTGGACTCTCTCGGGTCTCTAACTGGGTCTCTGGTCCCATCAGATTCGTGAGGTGTGGAACTCGTATGAACTGGACCTGGTGAACTACCAGAACAAGTGCCGCCTGATCCGAGGCTGGGATGATCTGTTCAACAAAGTCAAGGAGCACATCAACAGCGTGTCGGCCATGAAGCTGTCTCCTTACTACAAGGTAACGACGGCTAACATCTCTTCATCTCAACCTCAGACGCTTCAGATGTTGGATGATATTTTAAGTTTTCTTATTTTTCCTCCTCCTCGTCTTCTTCTTCAGGTGTTTGAGGAAGACGCTCTGAGCTGGGAGGACAAGCTGAACCGCATCATGGCTCTGTTTGATGTTTGGATCGACGTCCAGAGGCGCTGGGTTTATCTGGAAGGCATCTTCACCGGCAGCGCTGACATCAAGCATCTGCTGCCTGTAGAAACGCAGAGATTCCAGAGGTGAAGCAGAATCTGATTAAAAATGATGCAAATGGAGCTAGAGGCAGTAAAAACTGAAGCAGAACCGTCTCTGTCCTGCAGCATCAGCACAGAGTTCCTGGCCCTCATGAAGAAGGTGACTAAGTCTCCGCTGGTGATGGACGTCCTGAACATCCAGGGAGTCCAGAGGTCCCTGGAGCGACTGGCTGACCTCCTGGGAAAGATCCAGAAAGCTCTGGGAGAATACCTGGAGAGGGAGCGATCTTCCTTCCCGAGGTAGGGGGCACTGCGGAGGAAGCAGAGTACGCTGAGGTGCTGATGATGGGAACAAATCAGGAAGTCTACATAAACAATTATAGACTTTTTATTCCATATTCTATCAAAGCTAAAAATCAACCACCATCCTTCATTCCATTTATTCCTTCATTCTAGCACTATTCTTCCTTTCATCCGTCCTTCATTTTTTCATCTTCCAATTCATTCCATCCATTTTTCCTTGCTTATTTTCTGACTTCCTTCCTTACTTGCTTCCTAAATTACTTCCTCACTCTCTTTCTCTCTTCTTTCCTTCCTGTATCCTTCCTTCCATCCATCTTTTTTTCACTCGTTCTTTGGTTTCTTCCTTTGCTCTCCACTCTTCCATCCGTTTCTGTCTCTTATTTTCCTGATCACTTCAGTGAAATTTAAAAATGAGCTGAATAATAAATATAATTTTTGCTCTAAACATCGTGGGAGCTGATGTCAGTAATTCCTCGTGTTGTTGGAGCGATAATTACGGTTCACGTTTAACCATTCGGTGTTTGACATTTGTCCTCCATCTTTGCTGACAGGTTCTACTTTGTGGGAGACGAGGACCTGCTGGAGATCATCGGCAACAGCAAGAACGTGGCCAAGCTCCAGAAACACTTCAAGAAGATGTTTGCCGGCGTGTCGAGCATCCTGCTGAACGAAGACAACACCGAGGTTCTGGGGATCTCGTCCCGGGAGGGAGAGGAAGTTCTGTACAAGACGCCCGTCTCCATCACGGATCACCCCAAGATCAACGAGTGGCTGACGCTGGTAGAGAAGGAGATGAGGGTGACGCTGGCCAAGCTGCTCGCCGAGGCGGTCACCGAGGTCATGGCCTTCAACAAGGGCACCGCCATCGACCTCACGCAGTACATCAACTGGATCGATCGCTACCAGGTCAGGACTGAGAAGACTGGGAGTCCAAACAACAAACCTCAACCAAGTAACATTAATTAATTATGACAGATGGATAGTTAATGAGGAGGCTGGAATTTGACTCTTAATTTTTCACATGAAAATTAATTAATTTTTCATTCATTCATGAATGATTCATGAATGAATGAATCATTCATCCATTCTTGCAGAAAGTGGTCATATATTAAAGCAAAAAAAGTATTAGTTTATTGTATTCATTCATTCATTCATTTGGTAATTTTTGCATACATTCATTAATATATATATACACATATATTTATGTTTTCATTTATTCATTCATTTGTGTGTCCATTTATTCATTTCTGCATTCATTTATGGCTTCATAAATGTGTTCATTTGTTCATTCATTTATGAATACATTCATTCATCTGTGCATTTGTACATTTATGCTGTCATAGCTGGTCTTATCCTTAATTGGCCATAAAAATGTTTTGGTAAAGAGGAAAATCAAAGATGGATATAAAAACTAAATAATAATCAAACCTAAGCAGAACAAGCTTCATTTTAAAGTGATTGTTTGGAGTTAAAATCAAATAAAAAGTTGCTACCAACAAAGTAAAATATTGATTTAAAAATAAGAGAAAATTCCCGAAGATTTGCTGCGTTGCAGACAGAAACGTTGAGTTTCACCATACTGTGTGTGTCTTCAGGCCCAGCTGGTGGTCCTGTCCGCCCAGATCGCCTGGTCTGAGAACATCGAGTCTGCCTTAACGTCCATTTCTGGAGGCGGTGACATGTCGCCCATGCAGGGAGTGCTGTCGAACGTCGAGGCCACTCTGAACGTCCTGGCCGACACGGTGCTGATGGAGCAGCCTCCTCTCCGCAGGAGGAAGTTGGAGCATCTGGTAAAAGGAGATTCAGATAAACTTGAAGCTTTGATTTTAGATGAACTGTCTGAAAATTGTTTTACTCTGTTCAGATCACAGAGTTGGTGCACCAGCGCGACGTCACAAGGACGCTGATCAAGAACAAGATCGACAACCCCAAGTCCTTCGAGTGGCTCTGCCAGATGCGCTTCTACTTCGACCCCAAGCAGACGGACGTCCTGCAGCAGCTGTCCATCCAGATGGCCAACGCCAAGTTCAACTACGGCTTCGAGTATCTGGGTGTTCAGGACAAACTGGTCCAGACCCCGCTGACGGACCGCTGCTACCTCACCATGACACAGGCTCTGGAGGCCCGTCTGGGTGGATCACCTTTCGGTATGGAAGTGGAGCAGCATTTTTTAAATTACCTTTCTCTAAACAGAATAGTTGATCTTGACTCTTTGTTCGCCCTGCAGGACCTGCTGGAACCGGAAAGACGGAGTCTGTGAAAGCTCTGGGTCACCAGCTGGGACGCTTTGTCCTGGTCTTCAACTGTGATGAAACCTTCGACTTCCAGGTGCAGCATGGCTGGTCCAGGACTTTTTTAGTTAAATATTAGAGATTATTTCTGGACATCATGCAGATATTTTCTTTTTCCCTTCAGGCCATGGGTCGAATCTTCGTGGGTCTGTGCCAGGTGGGAGCCTGGGGCTGCTTCGATGAGTTCAACCGTCTGGAGGAGAGAATGCTGTCGGCCGTCTCCCAGCAGGTCCAGTACATCCAGGTGGCGCTGAGGGAGCACAGCAACCCCAACAGGGACAGGAGTAAGTACAAAAAAGAACTTCCTTTAGTCACTGAACAATCGCATTTTATTGTTCAGCACAAATATTTATACGCCTTGTTGTAATTTTGACTTTTTATCATGTTACAACTGCAAACGTCAGTGGATTTTACTTTAGACTAACACACAGTACATAATTTAGTTCTACAATTTGGGCTGAAAGAAGAAATCACGAGGGCTGATTACTAATACACTCCCTGCTTTCAGAAATTTACTTATTTAAAAATGAAAAAGTTGAGAACCAGGTAGGATTTCCTTTATGTTCAATCAAACTCCTAAAGAAATTATATATTAAAACCAATAAAAAAGTTGGTCCAGATACTTTTAGTGACAAGCTGAAAGTATTTGGTATAGATACTTTCCTTACAGTTCTTGACTCTTTTAGTAAAGGATCTCTGCAGAGGGAGAAATCACTCAGCAGAGTGCAAAGCTGAATGTTTCTCTTTCATTTACAGGAAGTACAACAAATATGTAGTGACATAAACTTTGGTCCATCTCTTTCTCAAACGGGGAATTTATTTTTTCATTTTAGTAGCAAATCACAAACAGTTGTCTGATGAAATAAAAGTTACATGGAAGAATCACGTTTTATCAACTTTTTAGCATCAAAGATATGAATCTGCCCAAATGTTGAATGAAACAAAATATTCACACATTTTGTCATGTTTCAGCCACAAACTTCAAAGGCCTTAAAATGAGCTGTGAACACTTTTACAAACTCTCCTGAGAGAGGATGTAAAGTTTATAGATCAATATTTCTATTGGTCGTTTGCGTTCTGCTCGCGCTGAGTGGGATCTGTTCCCTCTGGCTCAGGTGTTCCCGTTACCACGGAGCTCCTGAACAAACAGGTGAAGGTGAGCCCCGACATGGCCATCTTCATCACCATGAACCCGGGCTACGCCGGCCGCTCCAACCTGCCCGACAACCTGAAGAAGCTGTTCCGCAGCCTGGCCATGACCAAGCCCGACCGGCAGCTCATCGCTCAGGTCATGCTGTACTCCCAGGGCTTCCGGACCGCCGAGATCCTCGCCAAGAAGATCGTGCCCTTCTTCAAGTGTGTGTCAGGTTTAACTCAGCTTAACTCGGTTTAGAAAGCATCCCTCTGATTTACGCTCCGTTTTTATCTTCAGGCTGTGCGACGAGCAGCTGTCGTCTCAGAGCCATTATGACTTCGGTCTCCGCGCCTTGAAGAGCGTGCTGATCAGCGCCGGCAACGTCAAGCGCGAGCGGATCCAGAAGATCAAGAGGGAGAAGCTGGAGCGTGGGGAGGTCGTCGACGAGAACGACATAGCCGAGAACCTTCCAGAACAAGAGGTAGAAAAACTGAGGTTGGATCAGACTGAGTTTGGTTGTGTCATTCTTTGTCCTGAGTTTGGGTTTGTCGCTTTAGATTCTGATCCAGAGCGTGTGTGAGACCATGGTGCCCAAGCTGGTGGCGGAGGACATCCCTCTGCTCTTCAGCCTGCTGTCGGACGTCTTCCCTGGAGTCCAGTACCAGCGAGGAGAGATGACGGCGCTGAGGGAGGAGCTGAAGAAGGTCTGCAGTGAGATGTACCTCACCTACGGAGATGGCGACGATGTGGGCAGCATGTGGGTGGAGAAGGTAAGGCCGCCCTTTTCACCAGGATATATACGCATGTTGGCAGTTTAACCTTCTCTAGGTGAATGTTTTAGTTTTTCTCTTTGGTTTTTACTGCTTCTAAAAGCAGCCAAAGCGTTTAAATAAACCTAACAGCTAGTTTTTGGCAATAAGGTAATGAGCCATTTCAAAAACCTCCAGAGTTTAATGTCACAAGTCACAAATCATGATATTTTAAGTCTTTTCTTCTTAAAATAGAAACGACACAGTGATGGAATTTCCCTGTTACCTAGCAACCTCAGCAGAGTTCCACCCGTTTCCTAGCAACCCAAGCTGAATTCTGGCATGTTTGGTCAGCTGGTTTTACTGCTGTATGCGCTGTTCAATGGCTGCTGGAAGAGTGTTTTATTGTTGTCTTACCATCCAGAAACCACTTACTGCATTGTGCAGGAGGTTCTACTAATGCTTTTCAAAGATGTACGTTTGTATAACTGAGCATCTGTTTTCAGGCATTTTCATGTGTAACATTGAGTTTGGGGGGGCGTGGCCAGCAGCACCTTATTTTAATTTAAAGTGACAGATTCCCTAAAACATCTGAAAATAGGCAGAACTGAGCAGACTGAAATCTCTTCATGTAAGAATGATTTTGTGCCAAAAATGTACTGAGTATGTCTTGTATAGGCCTCAGATCTGTCCTAACCTGGAGCACCTTTAACTGTTCTCCAGGTGCTCCAGCTGTACCAGATCACCCAGATCAACCACGGCCTGATGATGGTGGGTCCTTCTGGAAGTGGGAAGACCATGGCGTGGCGGGTCCTCCTCAAAGCCCTGGAGCGGCTGGAGGGGGTGGAGGGCGTGGCCCACATCATCGACCCCAAGGCCATCAGCAAGGACCACCTGTACGGAACTCTGGACCCAAACACCCGCGAGTGGACCGACGGCTTGTTCACACACATCCTCAGGAAGTGAGCGGCGACCCCATCAGAACCCCAACCACAAACTACTGTCTGCAGAAAAACGCATATGAGATAATTTTCCTTTGATTTCAGGATCATCGACAATGTCCGAGGTGAGCTGCAGAAGCGCCAGTGGATCATCTTCGATGGTGACGTCGACCCAGAGTGGGTGGAGAACCTGAACTCTGTGCTGGATGACAACAAGCTGCTCACTCTGCCAAACGGAGAGCGCCTGAGTTTACCACCAAACGTAAGAGCATTAATGGTTACCTGTTCCACTCACATTTACCTCATTTACAAAACGAAAGATAGCTCTGTAGAAAGGCATGGAAACTTATGCCTGGTTCAAATGGCAAAATTGTAAACTTATTTTTAAAACTTGGACGACACAGTGATGGAATTTCTTAGGTATATCAGGCAGATTTCACCTGCCAACATTCAGATATCATACGGGATCAAACATGAGTTCAGAGTAAATAAACATGGTGGACGATGAAGAAGCAATGGCGGTAGTTTGAAGACGAAGTCTCAGTTTCTGATTGACTGAACGTTCAACTGGCTGCATTCTTGTTTTTCACTTGGATAACTTTCTGTGCAATAAGCACCGCTACCTGAGAGCTGCGGCAGATGTTTTCTGGTAAAATTACTCAACCACCAATTTACTGACATAATATTAAACTTGAAGCTGTTTGCAATGAATACATTCATTTAAATTGATTAAGTAATTTCTCATAGTTAAATACAAAATTCCACTTTTAAAGACAACTGCTTTCTAAATTATTCACCCTCTTCATGACAAGCATCTTAAGGGCTTAATTGATAGAAGACATGTCTAAGAAGCAGGTTCGTGCTTCTGGAAATCTTCTTCCTCCAGCTTTTCTATAACCGCCTCTTTCAAATCTCACCAAAGATTTTTAAATTACTTCAAGTTAGACGATCATTTTTGCTTCTCTGGGAACTTTTACTCTTCAAAACTATTTTGGCTCGTTTTATAGAATTATGATCAAATTAGAGCCGTCTTTTCTTGATCTTGTTAATAATTGTAAGTCTGATGGTAATGATTTAAAGGTTACACTCAATACAGTAGGAATAATTATTGATTTTCTGTTTTAAGCTGACGCAGCTGAACGCTGTGATCCAGTGAAACGTAGTGTTCTGATGCCGGCCCACTCCTCCTCTTTATCCCGTCGCAGTGTGAGGCCTTAGGTCCCTTTTCACCTCATTCTGCCGTCTCTGTCCAGGTGCGTGTGATGTTTGAGGTGCAGGACCTGAAGTACGCCACCCTGGCCACCGTGTCTCGCTGCGGCATGGTCTGGTTCAGCGAAGACGTGCTCAGCACCGACATGATCTTCAACAACTTCCTGGCTCGCATTCGCAGCATCCCGCTGGACGAGGGCGAGGACGAAGCTCAGCGCAAGAGGAAGGGCATTGAGGATGAGGAGGAGGCTTCTTCCCCCATGCTGCAGGTGACTAAGTGTGGATAAAAGTTTAGACGCCGTGTTTAAGTCCAGTTTATTTGTGTGACACATTTCAGCAACAAGGTGGTTTACATAATAAAACAAAAAATTACCAAATTATAAAGAAAACGGCATACAGTCAACAGCTGAGTGACATCACCAAAATAATACACATCAAATATGTCAATGTTTTATTTATTATGGTTCAAAAGCAGCTCTAACCAGCTGGGTTTTTGGTCCTGATTTAAAAGAACTCGGTGTTTGGGCTCAGTTTTCTGGAAGTCTGTTCCAGATGTGTGGTGTGCAGAAGCTGAAAGCTGCTTCTGAGGTTCTGCTTGCTGAGGTTGTGTTTATGCTGCAGATCCAGAGGGACGCCGCAGCGATCCTGCAGCCGTACTTCACTTCCACCGGCCTGGTGATCAAAGCCTTGGAGCACGCCTCCAAGATGGAGCACATCATGGACTTCACGCGCCTGCGCTGCCTGGGCTCGCTGTTCTCCATGCTGCACCAAGCCTGCCGGAACGTGGCCCAGTACAACAACAACCACCCCGACTTCCCCATGCCCATCGACCAGCTGGAGAGATACATGCAGGTAGCGACGCGTTCTTCTCTCGCCTGCTTCGTTTGCTCAGGGAAGCTGTCAAACGTTTCTTCTCCTCGCCTTGCAGAGGTATTTGATCTATGCCGTCCTCTGGTCCTTCTCTGGCGATGGCCGTCTGAAAATGAGGGCGGAGCTTGGAGAATACATCCGACGCATCACCACCGTGCCCCTCCCATCTGCTCCCAACGTTCCCATCATTGACTATGAGGTCCAGCTGGTTTTATTTGGCACTGATGGAAGAGACGAACCCGACCTGTTTTCATCTGGGCTGTTTCCTCCTTCAGGTTTGCATCTCAGGCGAGTGGCAGTCCTGGCAGGGCAAAGTGCCCCAGATTGAGGTGGAAACCCACAAGGTGGCGTCTCCGGACGTCGTGGTTCCAACGCTGGACACGGTCCGCCATGAAGCCTTGCTTTACACGTGGCTGGCAGAACACAAGCCGCTGGTTCTGTGTGGACCTCCAGGTTCTGGAAAGACCATGACGTTGTTCAGCGCCCTCAGGGCTCTGCCTGACATGGAGGTGAGACAACAAACCCGTTTCAAACATTTAACAAGCTCCTTAACAACATCACAACAGTAGTTTCTATGTGTGGGAAAAAATTGATTTTGTTTAGGAATAAAAACATCCAACATTTTGAGAAAAATGGAGGAAACTATCTCAGTATAAATGCATGTGGTTGATGGTTCTCCGGTGTGATTCAGTGTCTCCATTAGGACAGTCAGGGGGAATCTCCACCTCTGTGCAGCATCCTGGTCACAATTTTAGTGTTGAAATGAATAAATTAAAGACAGAAAGATATCAATATAATTTAATAGTCATAGCAACAAAACAAGATCAAAGTTTTCTTGATCTAATCAGATAGTAAAACTTATTGTGATAAAATAAACAGAGATAACTTAACTCTAAATTAGCTCGAGGTCTCATCTCAGTGTTTAAATGAGTCAAAAGTCACAGGAATGTCAACACGAGGTTGAGTTCTCAATAATCTCGAGATAAAGTAGTGGTTTTCTGGATAATGAAGCGGTTTCCAGCTTGACATCTTGCCTTCCTATTCAGAAAGAAATGTAGCCCTGATGACTGAACAACATTCAAGTTGTGATGTCAAGATAAAACTTTTAAGTCAGGAAAACTGGCTTGACGGCTGTTTTTAGGAATGAGAGAATGTTTTTGGTAAAACAAGCTTTATACCTCATCTCAAAATAACTAAATACTGCAATAAAGCAGCTTGACATTATATCTGTGTTGAGATGTCGAAATAATGAGATCAGCAGATAAAACAAGATTGGTGATAATATACGTATAAGGAGCAGGTGGAGATGTTTTAAATACAAAAGGACACTGAAACAGTTCTTATGAATTAATCAGTTTAATATTTCTTTATCTCTAGCTAGTGATGGTAGGCTCCCATGGAAAACTAACAAGTTCACCTTCAAGTTCATCATTTTTTAGTACATTAAATTCTCAAACCTGCGAGTCAGGGAAGGTTTCCTCGTTTGAACGAGACGGCTGACGAATGTCTTGTTCTCTTTGGCAGGTTGTTGGTCTGAACTTCTCCAGCGCCACGACCCCGGAGCTGCTGCTGAAGACCTTCGACCATTACTGCGAGTACCGGCGGACGCCCAACGGCGTGGTGCTGGCCCCGGTGCAGCTGGGCAAGTGGCTGGTTCTGTTCTGCGACGAGATCAACCTGCCGGACATGGACAAGTACGGCACGCAGAGAGTCATCTCCTTCCTCAGACAGGTGCGCTCCGTTTCAGGTGGATGTAGACACGCCTGCAGCTGGCCGGTCGTTTAACTTCCTGTGTTTTGGTAGATGGTGGAACATGGAGGCTTCTATCGCACTTCAGACCAGACCTGGGTGAAACTGGAGAGGATTCAGTTCGTTGGAGCCTGTAATCCTCCCACTGATCCTGGCCGAAAGCCGCTCACACACAGGTACAGCATGCAGATTATATAATCTGATATTTTTTATCACAAGAATGAAGCCATACTTCTAGAAAAAAGTTTGAAAATACAGGAAAAAACACGTTTTAATGAGGGAAAAACTTTCGATAGTTTTCAGTGTCTGATGTTACCTCTAAGTAAGTACCTGCTTTCTTCAGTCGTTTCCTCCGTCATTTCAAAGTCCTGCTGCCGATGATAATCTGATGCTGATGTGTGAAAAGATCAAGAATTTTGTGTTCAGGTTCCTGCGCCACGTTCCGGTGGTGTACGTGGATTACCCCGGCCCCGCCTCCCTCACCCAGATCTACGGGACCTTCAACCGCGCCATGCTGCGCCTCATCCCATCTCTGCGGACCTACGCCGAGCCACTGACTGCTGCCATGGTGGAGTTCTACACCATGTCTCAGGTAGAGGAGTGGACCCGGCGTCAGCAGAACCGTTCCCATCGTAATGCCGCTTTTTAAACGTGATCCTCCGTCCTTTAGGAGCGCTTCACCCAGGACATTCAGCCACACTATATCTACTCCCCCAGAGAGATGACCCGCTGGGTGCGGGGCATCTTTGAGGCGCTGCGCCCTCTGGAGACCCTGCCAGTGGAGGGGCTCATCCGGATCTGGGCTCACGAGGCGCTGCGTCTCTTCCAGGACAGGTGAGAGAAACACAGAGGTTTGACTATTAGCCCTGCCCACCAGGTCATGTCTGCAGGTTTATAGTTAACAATAGTCGCCCCACTCTTTCCAACTCAGCAACTTTCTCGTTATTTTTAGCAATATTTCATGCAAAAGAATCGGCAGGTCAGACGTTGTAAAGCTCAGAAATCGGCCTGAAAGCTGTAATCGGTGCGCTCCAGGCTGTAAGGAAACTGACTGTGTTTTTGTCTGCAGGCTTGTAGGTGACGATGAGAGAAGGTGGACGGATGAAAACATCGACATGGTGGCTCTCAAACATTTCCCTAACATTGATAAGGAGAAGGCTCTGAACAGGCCCATCCTCTACAGCAACTGGCTCTCCAAGGTGAATCGCCGCCCTCCATTTTGATCCTTTTGACCAGTTTTTGTTTTGCAGTTTTTAATTTTCCGTTTGTGTTTGCAGGACTACATCCCCGTTGAGCAGGAGGAACTCAGAGACTACGTGAAAGCCCGTCTGAAGGTTTTCTACGAGGAGGAGCTGGACGTCCCTCTGGTTCTGTTCAACGAGGTTCTGGACCATGTCCTTAGAATCGACCGGTGAGCATTCTGGCTTTTATTTTGAAAGGTTCTTCATACAGTTCTGTACCGTCCTGTTCAGCTCACATTTTATCACATTGTTGCTGGGTTTTTCTTTAATAAAAACAATTTAAAGTTTTGCCACATCCTTGATTTAATTTAGGTCTGGACTTTGACTATTCTCTAATCAAACCCCAACGACCAGAAACTAAACAACTGCATTTATATTGAGCTTCAATTAATCATCAGGACTTAATTTAGTTGATTTACGAAGCTAGTTGGAGACACTGGGCTGTACATTTTAACACTGTATGATGATAATACAGACGTGCTTCACTTTGTGTTTCTCTGTCACAAAAATCCTGAGAGAATCGACTCTTTCTGACAAATTAGGAATACTGTTGGTGGACCGTTTAAACCCAAACCCTTTGGATATTGAAATTTCCATGTTTTTCTGTTCAGAATCTTCCGGCAGCCTCAGGGTCATCTGCTGTTGATCGGAGTCAGCGGTGCCGGAAAGACGACGCTTTCCCGCTTCGTGGCTTGGATGAACGGACTGAGCGTCTACCAGATTAAGGTTGGTGCCGTCAGTCCAGGGTCGTTTGTTATTTTAATGCGTTTGAATTTTCTGTCTTAATTTTCTGTTTGGTGCCATCAGGTACACAGGAAATACACTGGGGAGGACTTTGATGAAGACCTTCGCACAGTGCTGCGTCGCTCAGGGTGCAAGAATGAGAAGATCGCTTTCATCATGGATGAGTCCAACGTCCTGGACTCTGGATTCCTGGAGAGGATGAACACGCTGCTGGCCAATGGAGAGGTGGCCTCATGCTTTATGCTGCTGATTTTACTCATTATCCTGTGAAATGCTAAAAAATGTTAGCTATTCTCCTGTTTTATAATATTGATGGCTGTTTTTGTAGGTTCCTGGTTTGTTTGAGGGAGATGAATATGCCACGCTGATGACTCAGTGCAAGGAAGGAGCCCAGAAGGAGGGGCTGATGCTGGACACTCATGAGGAGCTTTACAAGTGGTTCACCAGCCAGGTTATCAGAAACCTTCATGTGGTTTTTACCATGAACCCGTCGTCAGAGGGCCTGAAGGACCGGGCTGCCACGTCTCCTGCACTCTTCAACAGGTCCAATCATCATAAATACCAGATGGAGCTAAAACAAAAAGATTGAAACGGTTTTGATACTAAAACTCTGCTTTCAGGTGCGTGTTGAACTGGTTTGGAGACTGGTCAACAGAGGCTCTTTACCAGGTGGGTAAGGAGTTCACCAGCAAGATGGACCTGGAGAAGCCCAACTACAAGGTTCCAGACTACATGCCCATTGTCTACGACAAACTGCCACAGCCGCCGTCCCATCGCGAGGCCATCGTCAACGGCTGCGTGTTCGTTCATCAAACTCTTCACCAGGTGAGAATCAAACTAGCCAGGAGTTAATGACGTAAACAGGAAATCTCTGTTTTGGTTGCTGACGCTAACGCTCGTCTCCAAATCCTCCAGGCTAACAATCGCCTGGCGAAGCGCGGCGGTCACACCATGGCCATCACTCCTCGCCACTACCTGGACTTCATCAACCAGTACGCCAACCTGTTCAACGAGAAGCGCAGCGAGTTGGAGGAGCAGCAGATGCATCTCAACGTCGGCCTTCGCAAGATCAAGGAGACGGTGGATCAGGTAGAACCGGCTTTCCTGCAGTAAAACATGAAAAAAGGTCCAAAATGTTCCTTCTGTTGGTTCATCTCATCGATGGCGTCTGTTTCCTCGTCAAGGTGGAGGAGCTTCGCCGTGATCTGAGAATCAAGAGCCAGGAGCTGGAGGCAAAAAACGCAGCTGCTAACGACAAGCTGAAGAAGATGGTCAAAGACCAGCAGGAAGCTGAGAAGAAAAAGGTAAACCGGAGGAAGAAGATATCAAAAGATCCCTTAAATCAAGTCATGACAATGTAGCTGCTGTAGCGTATGAATTTATGTATAAAGATTTGGGATAGAATATTTAATTTCATGTAACGTTGCCCAACATTTCACATGCAGGCTTTGCTGTTCTGTTGGTGCTTAGCGTGTTTTCATGCTGTTCCTCTTTGTTTGCAGGTGATGAGCCAGGAGATCCAGGAAGCAGTTTACAAGCAACAGGAAGTGATCAAAGACAAGCAGCTGAGCGTCAAGCAGGACCTGGACCAGGTGGAGCCCGCCGTCATCGAGGCCCAGAACGGTAACATTGGCTTTAAATGGCTCCTCTGCTGCGCTGGAGTGTTTAGTCTGGAGATCAGTTTATTTATTAATTAGACTCCATCAAAATAATACATTTTCCACATGAAATAAACAAAAACCTTCCTTTAAATAAATGTTTTTAAATTCTTAATCATTTATTTATTTTGATATTTATTTCATGTTTTATCATTTTTATATTTACTTTATTCAATATTTGTTTAATCATTTTTTATTTATATATTTAAGTATTTCATTTGTTTCAGTTTGTATTTAATTCTTTTTTTTCTGGTTAATTCAATGTTTTTTTATATATATATATATATATATATATATTTTTTTTTTTTACTTTGTCAGTTTAATTTTGAATAGTTGCATATTTAAAGGACTTTTATATTTTTTGACTGTTTTTATTTAATGTTCTTATATCTTAGGGTCAACAAATATATTTTGGATTAATTGTTTTTATGTTATGTGGACATTTATTTATCTGATGGATTATTTATTTGTATTTTTTAAGTGGAGCGTCTTTTGTTACCCGCCTATCTGTGTAAACATGGCTAACAGCTAACAGCTAGCTTTCTGTCCACATCCGTCCTCCATCTTGGCCCGTTTGCGTCTCGTTGCCCTCCTGCTCTGTAGCTGTAAAGTCTATAAAGAAGCAGCACCTGGTGGAGGTGCGGTCCATGGCCAACCCCCCCGCCGCCGTGAAGCTGGCTCTGGAGTCCATCTGCCTGCTGCTGGGGGAGAGCACCACGGACTGGAAGCAGATCCGCTCCATCATCATGAGGGAGAACTTCATCCCCACCATCGTTAACTTTGAAGCTGAAGAAATCAGGTGAAATAAGACAAATGGGTTTTTGCTTGTCCACTAAAAGCTCTCTCTCTGTCTGGGTTTGTCTCCTCCTTAATTAGCCGTGAGCTCCATTAAGCGGCAGCACCTGGTAGAAATTCGGGCCATGACCAACCCCCCCGCTGCCGTTAAACTGGCCCTGGAGTCTATCTGCCTCCTGCTGGGCGAGGAGACCGGAGACTGGAAAAAAATCAGACAAGTTATAATCAGGGATAATTTCATCAGCAGCATAGTCAACTTCTCCTCTGAGGAAATGAGGTCAGGAAGGAGGTTTTGTCTTAACTAGACGATGAGAACTAATCACCAGCAGGGTTCCTACACACTTCTTTAACACATTTCACAGTTTTTCAGCTATGAAAAAGATGATGGGAGTATAAGGTAAACATTTATCTCCAAACGTTTTTCCTTCTAAATAAATTTCAAAAACAATTCAGTCCAAATAGACTCAAGTTTACTTCCATCCTGGACATTCTGGTTACTCACAACAAATTAAAAGATCATTGAAAAGTTTTGAAACCTTTTGCTTAGAATAATAAATTCTTATTATGAGAATAAAGTTCTGTGACAGTAAAGTCATAATGTGAGAATAAAGTCGAACCACATGGCTTTATTTTTTAGTTTAACTTTGTCATATGATTTGTTTTCTCATAATATTTCAATTTGTTGTCAAACTACTTGGTTCTCATTGACTGTTTTTCTTGTGTTATTACGACTATTCTGATGTCATATTATTATTTTTGTAATATGACTATTCTCATAGTAATTTGTCTCTTTTGTCGTACGACTTTATTTTCATATGATCTTTATTCTCATAATGTTGTTTATTTTCTTAGCCTGTTCTGTTGTTTCTAAAATAATGGGCTAAGAAAACAGCCTGGAGCTCCAAGAACAGGAGATTTGGCTTTTCAGTTATCAAATTTAAGTTTACTGTAGCAACATGATAGAAATTTTAAACTGTTTATATATATATATATATATGTGTGTGTGTGTGTTATTATTTGAAGCCACCAACAAATGTTTCATATTAAGTTTTATTTTAAGTTATAAAATAAAGAGTGTGCAGGAACCCTGATGTTTTAATTTCTTTCCTGAACTGATTTTCATTTAATCTGAGGTGGAGGTAGATTAATCGGTGGATGTTTTATTTCGTTAACTTCTTCCCTACAAATCAAAACAATCCTCTGCAACGTCTCTTTAAATTTGCTTCCCAATTCTCTGTGATTTATTATCATTTCTAGCGCATTTCTCCACATAAAGCCAACGCTCTGACCTTCTGCTCACTTTTTACTCAGTGACTCCATCCGTGAGAAGATGAAGAAGAACTACCTGTCCAACCCGAGCTACAACTACGACCAGGTCAACAGAGCGTCTCTGGCCTGTGGGCCCATGGTGAAATGGGCCATTGCTCAGGTTGGGAATCCTGAACCCTCTGAACATAGATCTAGTGACCAGATAAAAGTCCAGCTAAAGAACAACATGCTTCACTCCTGCAGCTTAACTACGCGGACATGCTGAAACGAGTGGAGCCTCTGCGTAACGAGCTGCAGAAGCTGGAAGATGACGCGAAGGACAACAAGACGAAGGCGGAGGAGGTGGAGCAGATGATCAGGGACCTGGAGGCGAGCATCGCCCGCTACAAGGAGGAGTACGCCGTGCTCATCTCAGAGGCCCAGGCCATCAAGGCCGACCTGGCTGCCGTCGAAGCAAAGGTCTGTGTTTCCTGTCGGCTTCATTCAGAAGCTCTAAGGTTCTGGAAGAGGTTCTCCTGATGTTTCTCTGTTCCTGCAGGTGAACCGCAGCACAGCGCTGCTGAAGAGTCTTTCTGCTGAAAGGGAGCGCTGGGAGAAAACCAGTGAGACGTTCAAGAACCAGATGTCCACCATCGCAGGAGACTGCCTGCTGTCCGCGGCCTTCATCACGTACGCAGGCTACTTTGAACAGCAGATGAGGCAGAACTTGTTCACCACTTGGTCTCATCACCTGCAGCAGGCCAACATCCAGGTACCTCACTCAGTCGAAACATCTGGAAACTGGAAATAAAGGTGCATTTATGAAATGATTTTAGTAAGAAGGCATAATAATATGAAAGTTGTAATACAAGAAGAAAGTGGAACAAGTGTACCAGAGTGCAGATGCCAAATACGAAAATAGTTGTAATAAACAAGAAAGAAGTCTTAATAAAAAGTCCCAAAAACACTCAAAGAAAGTTTTACTAGAGTAAAGTCACGTTAGGAGAACAAAGTGTTGTGTTTATAAAGTAATTTCTTCATTTTAAGAAATTGAAATGTTTAATGTTGAATCGTGTGAAGTTATGCTGTAGTATTGGATTTACAAATAAAGAAATATTTTGTCTTCTAACTCATAAGAATCAAATATTATCAGCAGCAGGATTTTAAAACAATTTAACCTGTTAAGAAGAGAGAAGCACAGACTGACGAGCTGCTAGTTTTTATAACAAGATTTTTTCCTGGTAATATTGCATCTTTTTTCTACTTTATTAATGTAATAAAAACTACATTTTAGTTTGTCTCAAATACTGTCAAATCATGACTTGTGCAATAACAAGGTTCTCAGAACTTTATGAATAACAAACAGTCCCACAGCATCACAGGTCCTCCACCAATAGATGTCAGACTCCACTGAGACGTTTGTCATCAATCCCAAACATCTGGTTGCCATGGAGATGGCTTCAAATGCCAGCTATGCAGAATTTTAAGCCATTTATCCAGAGTTTTTTTGAGAAATGTGTCTGTTTTATCATATTTAAACCTGGTTGTGGATGATTGGAGCTCTGTGTTTAATTTCTGACCCAGTTCCGCACCGACATCGCGAGGACGGAGTATCTGTCCAACGCAGACGAGCGACTCCGCTGGCAGGCCAACTCGCTTCCTGCTGACGACCTCTGCACCGAGAACGCCATCATGCTCAAACGCTTCAACAGGTCGGCACCGACAAACCCGAAACGTCACAGAAATGTTCCTGCAGCTGAACCTGCAGTTTAATCTTGATGTCGTCCGCTTCAGGTACCCTCTGATTATCGACCCGTCGGGCCAAGCCACAGAGTTCATCATGAACGAGTACAAGGACCGCAAGATCACCAGAACCAGCTTCCTGGACGACGCCTTCAGGAAGAACCTGGAGAGCGCTTTGCGTTTCGGAAACCCGCTGCTGGTCCAGGTGAGAGCAGTGATTCTGATTCCCACCTGATTTAAAATATGGATGCACTGATCCATGTTTTTCACTTCTGGTACCCATCCGATTCAGAAAAACAACTGAATTGACTTAAAATGTTTCTTTTTTTTAAACAGACATAAATTATAAATTTATCTGATAACTGTGCACCAGTACAGCTCACTTAAAAACAGCAACAGCTTCACCAGTTTGATCAAACATGTAAAAATAACTAAAATAAACTGAAACTGATAAAAACAGGTCGACTATGTTGGTCAAACACGTAGAGTTAAACAGAACAAATCTTTCAAATGGTTCAGAAAGAGATGTTAAGTACTATAAATATAAAGTAAAATAAATATTAAAGCAGAGCACCAAGCATAGAATTAGACTGGATAGAGCTGCATGTTGTCACAGATAGTCAGTCTAGATATTTTTTTATTTCAGGACCAATACAGATATTGATATCTGATCGGTTCATCTCTAGTTAAACTCCATCGTCTCTCAAACTCATCAGCTCTAACTTACTGTGATGTTTCAGGATGTGGAGAGCTACGACCCGATCCTGAACCCGGTGCTGAACAGAGAGGTGCGCCGGACCGGAGGGCGTGTCCTCATCACCCTGGGAGACCAGGACATCGATCTGTCTCCGTCGTTTGTAATCTTCCTGTCCACACGAGACCCAACGGTAAGGAGATGGTCAGTAAACCCTCTGAACTCCCAGTTTGGTTGTTGATGATCTGCGTCTCTGCAGGTGGAGTTTCCTCCAGACTTGTGCTCTCGGGTTACGTTTGTAAACTTCACTGTGACGCGCAGCAGCCTGCAGAGCCAGTGTCTGAACGAGGTCCTGAAGGCCGAGCGGCCTGACGTCGACGAGAAACGCTCGGATCTCCTGAAACTGCAGGGTGAGTTGGACAGACGTATCACAATCACAAAGTTCAGTGTGTTTTATTAGTACAACACAGTCGGCATCATAAAGACCCAGAAACCCAGCAGCAGAACAAGGAGAGCGTTATGGAGACGGTTAAAGCACGGTTAGCTTCTCAAACAACATCGCAAGCTTTAAACCTCTCATGACTGCTGCAACCTTAAAACATGGCCTACTGGAGGAGCTGCAGAGATCCACAGCTCAGGTGGGAGAGTCTGACAGGAAAACTAGTCAGGAACTTCACAAATCTGGAGTTTATGGAAGAGAAGAACCAGCAATTGTTGACATAAAACCATAAAAAAATTTGAGAAATCAAAGTTTAAATAAAAAATATTTGCTTATGAGAAACCTTAAACTTTCTAGTTAAGAAGTTTGTATTCCAACATGGTGACGGCCACAAACATTTAGGAGAAGTTCTTACCAACATCATTTAATCTTTACTTTCCATAAGCAGACAACATTTAGCAGGTGCTACAGGTGCCGTTGAGTTTAGCATGTCTGCCTCGTAAAATAAACATGTTTCCACCATATTTCGCTACTGTGGATGTGAGGCCATATTGAAACAGGAAATCTGCCTTATGAGTCATAACTGGGTGTAGCTGGAGTTAGGTTTATTATATATTAATTTTATCTATTTTCCTCATTTATTTACAGACTTCACATAACTTGAAGTTAGTAATTTTGCAGAAGGCATCAACATATATTTGCATGTTTTGCAGAAGATTTATAAAGAGCATTCAAAATAAGAAGAGGTTTTGTTCTAAATGGCGTTCCTGGTTAGCAAGTATGAATTTAAAAAGGATTTTATCAGATTATTGTTGTTGGGAAATAAAAAATATATCTCCCTCTCCTAATCAAAGGTATCAATTTGAAATCTTTCCTCAGGTGAGTTCCAGCTGCGTCTCCGTCAGCTGGAGAAATCCCTCCTCCAGGCTCTAAACGAGGTCAAAGGTCGCATCCTGGATGACGACACCATCATCACCACCCTGGAGAACCTGAAGAAGGAGGCGGCCGAGGTGACCAGGAAGGTGGAGGAGACGGACATCGTGATGGCGGAGGTGGAGGCGGTTTCCCAGCAGTACCTGTCGCTGTCCTCCGCCTGCAGCAGCATCTACTTCACCATGGAGGCTCTGAACCAGGTCCGACCTCTTCACAGGAAAATCTCCTGAGTACCTTTACTCAATTACATTTACTTCAGCAACCTTTTGGAAAAAATTACTTTTAGGAGTATTTTTACTCTTACTTGAGTAAAATTGTACTAAAGAGGAGCACTACTTCAACATACTCAAGTAAAAAGTATCCATCCAAGAAATTACTCCAGTAAAAAAGTTTATTCAAGAACTGAATAACTGACCAAATTATCAATCATTTAATATTTAAAAATTACATAAACAAACGGACCAAATTATGAAGTTAAGTGGGAATTTTGGTATTTTAAGTACCAAAACGAAAAGAACACAAAATAACAAATCAGATTTAGAAAAATCTCTGATTTGTAGAAATTTTTCCATTTTAAAAAAATAAATTGTGTTAAAGTTCACAACTTTAACATCTAATGAAACTTTAACTTGGGTAGAGAATCCAGAAGTTTTACTCAGCAGTACTTTACAATAAAATTACTCAAGTAAAAGTAAAAAGTACATCGTAGTAAAAATGCTTCGAAAAGTAAATTTTATTCAAAAGTTACTTGTAATTGAGTGAATTTAACTAGTTACTACCCAAACATGTTTTAACCAAACATTCACCAGAAGCAGAGACACACCCACAATTTTGGTTAAAGTTTCATAAGTTTTTTTACAATTATTATTGAAAGAAACTGATTAGGAAAATTTTCTTTTGCTTGATTTTGCCTGGTCCTTAAAATACCAAAATTTCCACTTTATATATTGGTTTGTCTGATGTAATTCTTAAATATTAAAGGATTGATAATTTGATCAGTTACTTGCGTAGACTTTTTCCAGATACATTTTTGCTCTTATTTAATTAATTTCCTGGGCGGCTACTTTTTACTTGTCCTTGATATTGCAGTAGTGCTACTGTTACCTGAGTTTAGTTTTTGGGCTCTCTGCCCACCTGTGACCGCAGCGCTCGTTTGTTTACCGCTCACAAAGCGTTTCCGTCTGCCGCCAGATGCACTTCCTGTACCAGTACTCGCTCCACTTCTTCCTGGACACGTACCACACCGTGCTGTACGAGAACGCCAACCTGAAGAGCATCAGCGACCATTCCCAGAGGCTGGCGCTCATCACCAAGGATCTGTTCCAGGTTAGAGCGTCTTCTGAAACCGCCGGCCGCTGTTCCTCTGCCCCGACTTGGATGTCAACGTCTGGTTTGGGTTTGTTTGGGTTAGGTGGTGTTCAACAGAGTGGCCAGAGGCATGCTGCACCAGGACCACATCACCTTCGCCATGCTGCTGGCCAAGATCAGCCTGAAGGGCATAACCAGGTGAACAATCCTCAAACTGTCCAATCAGGGCTCAGCACACAGGTGCTGGAGTTTTAATGAGGTGTTTTCAAAGTTAGGAAAAGATTGATTTCTGCATAAAGTCCATAAATGTGTTTGATATTCAAACTGCACGGTTTTGTAATAAAGTATAATCTAACATAGTTCTGATTACAACAAAAACCTCGGTAGAAAAATGGTTTTAAATAATATATTGATAACATAATAATGAAATTTTGCTCTCAAACATTTATTTGGTAAAGAACATTTAACACTGGAATTACAAGATATTTTAAATAAGCAAAACAATAAATAAAACGGAAATGAAAAACATACAACTGAAGCATAACAGAAACAGATAATGAAGTCTATAAACAAATTAAATGAAATTATTCACCTAATTTTTAATTTATCATGCGCTTATTTATTTCTTCTTGCAACAGGCTTAATTTAAGGTTTAATCTGACAATTAAAAGCCTAAATTTGGAAAGTTATTAGTTTCATACACCTCATAAAAAAATAATTTTTTTTTCTTCTTTTCTGAGGTTAAATCAGACTAAACGTTTTGTTTATCAAATTATTAAAACTATTCTTATTTGCTAAACACCAGAAAACTTGGAGAATAATTCTTTTATATATTTTGTTTTAAGCATTTAATTTGAGCAGGGAAGTAATTTACTTAATTTATATTTAGTATTTCTAATCCCTTCATGACTTATTGATCTGTGTAACTGATGAAAAACGTCGTCTTTATTTGTAGTTATTGAATTTTTCATTAAATTAGAGTTTTGTTTTCGGACCAATCGGGTTTATGGGATGTCTGAAAGAGACGATTCAAAACATAACATTTTGTTATAATTTAGATGTAGAATACTATCACAAGACATTATTAACAGAAATAAATTATATCATATGATTGTGAATTTAAACTGTCTTAGTTTATTTGTATCATTTTAATCTCCAGTGCTGGAAAACTTGCCTTGAACTTTACTGAGGGGAAAAAAACGACATAAAAAGTTTTCCATGTCTGAGTTATTGTTGGTTTGTTTCAGTGAGCCGTCGTACGACACAGAGTTCCAGCACTTCCTGCGTGGAAAGGAGATCGTCCTGACGGGAACGCCGCTGCCCAAGGTCAAAGTTCTGACCTCTGAGCAGTGCGAGGCCATGGTCCGCCTCAGCCGCCTGCCGGCCTTCAAGGACCTGGTGGCCAAAGTCGAAGCTGATGAGGTGAGTCGCAGCCGGCCTGCTGCTTTTCTTATTCATTTATCTTTTAAATCTCCTTTTTTTTATGATCATCTTCCTTTTTTCACTTTGTTTCCTCAGCAATTCTTCATGTGGATCCAGAGCAACACTCCAGAGCTGGCCGTTCCTTATCTGTGGTCGGAGGAGAAGCAGTCAAGTCAGTGAACTGATCGGCCGATCAATGTAAAATCACTGGATTGGACGGCGCCTGTTAGCTGCTGTAGCTAGTGATGCACACCTGAGGGCGCTATTGAGCCATGTCAACAAGACCAGATTGTTCCAATGTCACAAAAATGACTGTAGCACCATTATTCAGAATCGGATTTCTACAAAATATGGATTATATTAAAGCTATGAAAATAAAAGTTTTCTCCCCTACACACAACTGTTGCCATGGCAACTAGCTGACAACAGGGATTATTTTCAGTCGTATCAAAAATTAACAGCAAAAACATGCAAACGTTTCCCACAAAGAACAGAACATTCTGTCCGTTAGTTTTATGTTTATTTTGCTTGAGGTTTATTTTGCTATTTTAAGACGTGATAGCGAAGGTGAATCAGCTAATTTAAACAATTTAAATTAGCATAACTCACATACTTCCCACTTTCTCAATATTTTTATTAAACCTTTTTACTAACCTGTAATCTTAGCTGTTCGGGTGTTGAAAATTAATTTTAAAAATGTCATAATGTTTTCTGATTCTTTGCATAAATGTGTTTATTTCACTGATATTCCTGACTCAGTGCACTGTGACGTCCAATCCAGTGACTATATACCTATGGATCTGCCATTTTCACAAGCAATCAAAGCCAAGCATCAGTTCCATAACCTGATCGATCATTGATTGTCACGGTTGATGTTTGTGCTCTCAGCTCCCATCGGTCAGGCCGTCCACATGCTGCTGCTGATCCACACCTTCCGGCCTGACCGTCTGCTGGCCATGTGCCACATCTTTGTCTCTAAAGTCCTGGGAGAAACCTTCATGAACATCATCGAGCAGCCGCTGGACCTGGCCAACATCGTGGACAGCGAGGTATTGATAACATTAATATTATTATTATTGTTGTTGTTGTTGTTGTGATGGAAGCTCCTATGGCGACGGCTCTAATCACGTCTGCAGGTGAAGCCCAGCACTCCGGTTCTGATGTGTTCTGTCCCGGGTTACGATGCCAGTGGATTGGTCAGAGATCTGGCTGCTGAGCAGAACAAGCAGATCACCTCCGTCTCCATCGGTAACGCTCGCGCTCTGCTTCCTGTGTGAACGAAGCGCCGGGTGAAGGTTTTAACGGTTATCATGCGTCTCGTCTCCACAGGTTCAGCTGAAGGCTTCAACAAGGCCGACAGAGACATCAACACGGCCGTCAAGTCTGGCAGGTGACCAACGACGCTCCTGATCTGGCCTTTGTTTTGTTTTTCTTTGTGTTAAATGGTTTTACTGAATGTTTTCCTCCTGCAGGTGGGTGATGCTGGAGAACGTTCACCTGGCCCCCGGCTGGCTGATGCAGCTGGAGAAGAAGCTGCACTCCATGCAGCCGCATGCCAGCTTCAGGCTGTTCCTCACCATGGAGATCAACCCCAAGGTAAAAAACATGGTTATTAATAATAATTTCTATATATGCATTTTTATTTGCTTCATTCTAAAAGGTATGTTATTATTCAATAAATAATGCAAATATTTATCTCCATTTACATTTGTTTTATTATAAATAAAATTATATTTAAATGCTAATAATAATCATTAATAATTATGGTAATATCTATTTTAATTTTAATTTGACTAGAAGTTAAAATTATGTTTTTATGTAAATACTCAGTTTAAAATAAATAGATCAAAAAAATATTTGTTTTTAACCAATTCTATTATTTTAATACTACTGATATATTAGTAATAAATATTTTAATCCATTTTCATTTGGTTTTTTTTGTTTTGTTAAAACTTTTTTTTTTTAAATGTTAATATAAATATTGATTTGGTTTAATGTTAGAAGATTGTATTTTTTTTTAACCACTACTGGTATTAATAATTAGTAATGTTGATTTTGACCTATTTATTTCAATTTGTTCTATGAACTAAACAAAACTCTGTTTTTCTTATTATTATTTCTCCCAACTATTTCAAATTTGAAATTGTATTAAAAAATGTTATGTATGATGTAAAATATTGAATTGTCACCAATGTGATGGACCTTAATGTTTTTAAGAATAATTTTTACTTGATTTCCATAATTTATCAACTACTCCAAAAAGTTTGAATTGAGGAACTTTTTATTTTAGTATAATTTAGATTAAATTGTATGTGAATTAGTGTTAAATAAAGACCAAAATTATTGATTTACATTTATTTGGATCCAGTCGTCTTTAGCCTCTCCTGTGATCCTCTCTGCCAGGTTCCGGTCAATCTGCTCCGCGCCGGCCGTATCTTCGTGTTTGAGCCGCCGCCAGGCGTCAAAGCCAACATGCTGCGGACCTTCAGCAGCATCCCGGTGGCGCGCATGTGCAAGGTGATGGAAACAATCAGAACCCGGTCAGAAATCTGTTTCCACCATGTTCTGACCCTCCGTTTCCTCTGAAGGCTCCCAACGAGCGCGCGCGCCTCTACTTCCTCCTGGCCTGGTTCCACGCCGTTATCCAGGAGCGGCTGCGCTACGCGCCTCTCGGCTGGTCCAAGAAGTACGAGTTCGGCGAGTCGGACCTCCGCTCCGCTTGCGACACCATCGACACCTGGCTGGACGACACCGCCAAGGTTCAAACAGACCACGTCTCTCTGTTTGCAGCTAAAACTCAGACGCAGGAAGCTGAGGGTTTACTTCCTGTTGTCTGTGTCGCTCAGGGTCGTCAGAACATCGCCCCAGATAAAATCCCCTGGGCGGCGCTGAAGACCCTCATGGCCCAGTCCATCTACGGCGGCCGCATCGACAATGAGTTCGACCAGCGGCTGCTCATCACCTTCCTGGACCGAATCTTCACCAAGGGAAGCTTCGACAGCGAGTTCAAGCTGGCGCTGAAGGTCGACGGGCAGAAGGACATCAAAATGCCCGACGGCATCAGGTCGGTGGCGCGTGGCGCGATTTCCACCCTTAGAACTATTTCTAAGATGGCCGCCACCTCATCTGAGCCGCTCTGGTTTCAGGCGTGAAGAGTTCATGCACTGGGTGGAGATGCTCCCCGACACGCAGACGCCATCTTGGCTGGGACTGCCCAGTAACGCAGAGAAGGTGCTGCTCACCACTCAGGGTAGGCCTCTGACCTCTGACCTCTGATCTCCAATTGTAGACAGTAGCAGCAGAATCTGCAAACAGTGACACCAACTGAAAATGAACTGGAGCCACAAACTTTAGTTTTCAAATTGTCAAAAAAAGATAAACTGAAAAATAGAATTTTGAAAACTACACTAAGAAGATTGGAAACTAAAATTTTTCAAACAGAAAAAGGTTGAAACTTTACAAAATAAACTTCAAACTGAAAAAAATCTGAAACTCAAAAAAAAAAAATAGTTGGAAACTGAAAAATTTTGAAACAAAAATATTTTGGAAACAAATTTTGAAACGGGAAAAAAAAACTAATCCTTTTTTTGAGTTTGTAAAAAAAAAAAAGTTTCAAAAAACTTTAGCTCCATATAACGTCTCTTAAAAAACTTTGAAGAAAAGTGAGAGAAGTTCCTAAAACGACGTGATGCTGACGAAGATGTTGAAGTGTGTGAATTCTGAGCAGCCATGGCCGTCCTGGTTTTAGCAGGTTGACTCCATGTTCTCATCTGGATTCCTGCGTGGACCAACAGATTCCTTCAGAATGGTTTCTCTAATAATCTCTCCTCTTCCTGTCAGCCGAGGTTTAATCTGTAATCCAGCTTCAGCCTCCTGTAGTCTAGCTGCCACCGGGTGCGGCTCCTCACCCTCCAGCAGCTGTATTTCACACACATCCTGCTGCTTTGCTGAGATGATATCCGACTCCCTCCTGTTGCCCCAGAAACCCCCCCACTCCTCTTTAGCTGAACGGTTCCTCTGCATCCTCCCAGGTTCTCCCTCTTCCTGTTGCATGCCGTTGTTTTACTTCCTGTCAGCTGAGGAATCGGCCTCAGCGTTGCCTGAACCTGTTTGTGTTTGTCTTGTTTGATCTCCTTATTTTGTATTGACACAACTCCCACACCCTGAGGGGAAGCCATTTTGGTTTTCTGTTCCAAAATATAATGTCTTGTCCCTCCTCCTCCTCCACCCACCATGGTCTTGTCCTCCACCTCCCTGTCCCTCTGCTGGGCTGCACAGGCACTGACATGATGGGTAAGATGCTGAAAATGCAGATGTTGGAGGATGAGGACGACCTGGCCTATGAGACGGAGAAGAAGGAGCGAACGTCATCCACGTCGGACACCCAGCCGGCCTGGATGCGGACGCTCCACAGCACCGCCTGCAACTGGCTGCAGCTCATGCCGCAGATGGTCAATCCGCTCAAACGCACCGTGGAAAACATCAAGGTGAGCAAACGGGTCAGAACACAGCAGCTTCATGTTCCACCAAGCTGTTTTTCTGTATCAGATCCGAATCAACCGATACCAAAGCTCAGATATTGGTACTGGAAGTGAAAAGAGGATCGGTTCATCCCTGGTTCTGGTGAATCTGCAGCTTTTCCTCTAACTCTCTCTCGGTCTGATTGGTGGAACCAGGACCCGCTGTTCCGTTTCTTCGAGCGCGAGGTGAAGATGGGCGGCAAGATGCTGCAGGAGGTCCGTCAGGATCTGACCGACGTCGTCGCCGTCTGTGAGGGGAAGAAGAAGCAGACCAACTACCTGCGCACGCTCATCAGCGACCTCGTTAAAGGTGTTTGATTCGTTCTCGGCTGAATAAACCGGATCGGCTACGTCTGGAGTAAATCTGATCCCGTGTCGATGCAGGAATCCTCCCCCGCAGCTGGTGCCGCTACACCGTCCCGACCTCCATGACCGTCATCCAGTGGGTGTCGGACTTCAGCGAGCGGATCAAGCAGCTGCAGCAGATCTCCCAGGCGGCGGCCAGCGGGGGCGCCAAAGAGCTGAAGGTACCCTGAGACAACAAATTTTAAAAAACAAGCAAATTTCCACCATTTGTTTTGCAAATTCAAAATTTTTCAAACTCAGAACATTCCAAGTTTTTTTTTCTAGAAAACTTCTTAATTTTTCTTTATTTCCTGGCAAAATTTTCACTTTTGAAGCTCAGAAATGTCTATTTTTTATTCTATAAGAAAAACTCAATATTTGATTTTTTTTCTTCTTCTTTTAGCAATTATTTGACTTTTCAAACTCAGAAATTTCTGAGATTTTTCTGTGAGATTTTTAAAAATTTCCTATCCACAGTGGTCTGACATGTCATGGTAGAAAACGGCTGTTTGAGGTTATTTTCTGTTTTCCCTCCTCCAGAACATCCATGTGTGCCTGGGCAGCCTGTTTGTGCCAGAGGCCTACATTACCGCCACTCGCCAGTATGTGGCGCAAGCCAACAGCTGGTCTCTGGAGGAGCTGTTCCTGGAGGTCAACGTCACGACTGCTCAGGGCGCTTCGCTCGACGCCTGCAGCTTCGGCATCAAAGGTCTGACTAAATCTGCGTCCGCCATTGCCATGGAGAAACGTTAGACTTTATGTGGATCCTCATTAGCCGTTGCCATAGCAATGGCTACTCCTCCTTAGGCCAACATCATAAAAACATTACAAAAACAGCTACACACTCTCAACATAATAGAAACATAGCACATTAAGTGATAAAATAATTAAGTTATACTGTATAACACATCACCTTATTTTTAACCGATACATCCTGATAATTGTGTTTTTGGAACAAGTTCTGTATTTTGGGCGAATTGTAGTTTAAATGTTTTTCACTTTCATATCAGAGCAGAGATCTGGGAATATTCTGGAGCGGGATCTTATCTCATTTCAGTCTCATGTTTTAATGATTTTTGATACGTATAGATAACAAACACTGTCTGCTGCATGTTCAACATGATTTCGTTGAAGTGAAATGTGCAGAATTTGATGAGAAGCGGGTCAGATTTGATCTTGATTGGTTCTGGTTTGTCCCGTCCAGGTCTGAAGCTGCAGGGCGCCACCTGCGCCAACAACAAGCTGTCTCTGTCCACCTCCATCTCCACCGAGCTGCCGCTCACGCAGCTCCGCTGGGTGAAGCAGAGCAGCGCCGAGAGCAGACACATGGTACCAGCAGCACCAGAACAGAACCACTGGATCCACTGGATCAGAGCTCCTAACTCTGAGCCGTTTCCTCTGTCTGCAGGTGACGCTTCCCGTGTATCTGAACTTCACCAGAACCGACCTGATCTTCACCGTGGACTTCGACATCGCCACCAAGGAGGATCCGCACAGCTTCTACGAGCGAGGCGTTGCCATTCTCTGCACCGAATAATTTCATCCTAAAAGTCCTGAGCTATGATTATTACGCTCTAGTTAATCACTTTAATTACTCGTTTAGTCGCTGTAGTCGTGTTGTTGCGTTAGAAATGCTCGTGGAGCCGCTCTGCTTCGTTCGTACGGTTTTCTGGAAAGTGACTGAAGGTGAAGGAGGATGTCGTCAGATGGTAAAACTGTGAAGGAAATGAAATTTGGAGAAAGAAAGTTGGAAACATTTTAGAGAGGATGTTTTTAGACAATAAAGCTTTTTTGCATTGGAATGAAAAAACTGTTTGTCTTGTTAATGAGCAAAAATAAAAACTTTAATAACTTTGTTCCCACAACACTTAAGATATCTGTAGGAAAAACATGAAAAATTTATTTTATGTATGTTTTCAAGTAATACAATGTTCAAATTTAAATGTAGCTGGTTACCAGATGGGATTTTCTGACAAAACAAACTAGTTTAAAAACTCCCAGTACAGTCATCCAACCCCAACCAGTTACTGTCCAGTTCGTTAGAAAATAGTGCAACAGATTAATTAATCTGTTGTGGAAATAACATAATTATGTCCTGAAGCTGCACCAGTGAGCAGCCATAAAGAAATGCTGGCACCTGCTGGGTGGGATTAGCAGATCACCTTCCTAAAACAATGGGCTAAAGAATTATCAAAAATTATTTTGCAATAAATAAACTGGATTTTATTGCAAAACAAATAAAAGGTCAGTTTAGCCTCCAACATCCAATAATCTCAACTTTATAGTAAAACTTTAATCTGTTACTGTAGCAACGTGATCGTTCTTTAGAAAATCTGAAAACCTTTAATCTGATCACATTTGAGAGAAAAGTTATCCCATGTTTTAAAAAAAACTTAACTGAAGCCTTTTTTTTTTTTTCTTTTAATTTATGCTGATCAGAGATTATTGAACATCCCTACTTCCTAAACTCCATAATCTGGGCTTTGACTAGGCTCATATCTCCATTTTCCAGCCAGTCCTGGGTGGATTCACAGATGTGTTTTGGGTTATGATGCAGCAGCCGGTTCTGGTCCAGTTTCAATTTCTTTCTGATTTCCATTTTTTCTATTAAATAAAAGGGGCCAAGGTGGAACTCTGGGGTACTCCGAATGGGACTGTTTTTTTTTTTTGTTCACTGTAATTGAAAGTTACTTATTGACAAGAAAAAATTTACTGTGAAGTAATTTGCAGCCTGCTATATAAATAAAATAGTTGAACATAGCAACAGACTGAAGGTAATCTGCTACCAGGCCCCGCCCACCTGTTCTTACATAATCAACACACCACACAGATTAAAACATGATAATCTTTAATTTAGCCTTTTTGCTCCAAACACTAAATAAAACGTAAAAGCTTTGGTTTCACAGCAACATAAAGGTCCAAGTTAATAGCAATTCCTGGAGAATCATTTGCTCACATTTGATCAGTGTAAATGAAATAAATTTCAACTTATTTGACCAAATTATGGCTAAAATTAAGGGAATTTTAAAAATCAGGAGGAATCTAATCTTTACAATGAATCCATTAGATGAAACTTAATCTAAATATTCCTGGGAAATCAAAAGAAGTTGAATTAAACATTCATTTCAGCCAAAACAAACAACCCGCATTTCTGGATACAATATGAGACTTGACAGCATTTATGACCAGAAGCCTCCATCATTGTTCACCGGGTTGGTCCTCCATGTTCCCAACACATTGCCTTTTCCTTGGCTCCGCCTCCACCTGTCCTCCAGGTGGGAGCTCCTTCCTCTTGCAGAGCCTGAGTGATGAGCAGCTGCTGATCTGACAGGAGCTCCTTTCCTCTGGGGGCAGAAATCCAGGGCTGCAACCTGCATCAAGCTGCACCTCTACATCCATAGCATGGATGCCCTTTGTTGAATAGCTTACACCTTGATGAACTATAGACTGATAATGTGTTAAAGAGTCTCTGCTGCAGTTTGGCACCATTTCACTGGCTGTGAAAGAGGCGGAGTGATGATGCAACAATCGCCTTCTCTGGCCAGAGACGCTGCATCCTCCTATGGGGCCATTTGGAGAGTTAGACAAAAATTAACAGCAATTATTTGGGGTTTTTTAGCCTGTCAGAGCAAAAAGAATAATGAGAGCTCATTTTCAAGTCATGTTTTCACCATATAATTGATTAATTTATATATCTCACAGTTAGAACTAAATATCTAGCTAAATATTTAGCTTGCTCACAAAATGTTTATCTTGGTAACAAATATTTAGGTTGGAGCTAAATGGTTAGTTTATAAACAAAAATATTTAGCTTGCTAATTAAATATTTTTGCTTAAAACAGATTTTTAAAATGAATAAATAAAAAATTATGACTTTGAAAAATTAACCCATTTTTTTCCATCTTATGGTGACTAAAAAGCTGAAATTATTTCTGTTAATTTTTGACAAACATCATCCCAAATCCTCCTCCTTTACCTTGATGCCTCTTCTCCCTGCTGGCACCGTTTGACTCCTCAGAATCCTCCGAGCTCCCATCATACGGGTCCAAAGACTGCACAGCCAAGACAACAACCACACCATGAGTCAGCAGGATGCTTTAGTGTTGGATGCGACCGGATCTGAGGATGCGACCGGATCTGAGGATGCGACCGGATCTGAGGATGCGACCGGATCTGAGGATGCGACCGGATCTGAGGATGCGACCGGATCTGAGGATGCGACCGGATCTGAGGATGCGACCGGATCTGAGGATGCTCACCAGCGAATAGCAGCCATGTCTTCCTGCAGACTTGTATGTTAATGCCACGGTCCGGCCGGAGGTTCTGCTTTCTGGTGCGCTGCTCACACATCCCTGCTCACAGCAAGCAGAGACTCAGGCACTTTGACCTTCACAGGTTAGGAGACACAAACTGAACAGCAGCAGCCAAAACTTTACATACCCTCATCATCCGTCTGAATATAAACTGTTAGTTTTTCCTTGGTGGGATGATTACACAACTTCAAAGAGTTGAATTGTTGCAACAAGTTTTAAATTATTGGTTTAAAATAAAAGTAGAGCATTGTCCATGCTGTAAAGTCTGTCAGTCTGTAAAGTGTTAGAAAACGATTTCTATGGAAATAAACAGTGGAGAACCTCTTTAGGACAAACCAACCTACCAAAATTACTTCAAGAGCTCAACAACAACTCATCCAGAAGAACCCAGAACGTCAGCGTCCCATCTGATCTGATCTACCACTCACAGAAAGACAATCATAAACACGGTGGAGGTAGTGTGATGATCTGTTTTTGCTGCTGCAGCATCTGGATGACTTGTAGTAATTAATGGAACCAGAATTTCTGCTCTATTGCAGAAAATCCTCAAGAAGAATCTCCAACCGCCTGTTTCTGTAGCCGGAACCCAAACCCAACAAATCTCTGAGGATCTAAAAAGGACAAAATGAAGGTTTCAGAATGGCCTAGTCAAAGTAGAGTTTCTGTGCATGCCCTTTACAAGTTGTAAATGATCCCAAATCTAACTTTTACATCAGATTTGATATATATATAGCATTTTTATAAACAACTGAAGGCAACAGTTACTTACTAATGGCATAAAATGGCACAGTATCATTAGTGCCTGTACACAAATGATACTGTCCCTTTAAGAGTCGGTACAGCTGGATAATCCTTCCACCCTCAAACAAAACAGTTCAGATATGTCAAGGCTGAGTAAAAAGTTTATGTTATGGTCTGATGTTCTTCCAAAAACTACAAACTTTCCGTTGTTTATGAATTGATGAGTACCAGAGTGCTGGTGTCCGACCACCTGGGGCTGATCTCAGAGTCTGAATCTGTGCTGGAGTCCATCTTACACATCTCCCATCAGCGTCACAGTGGGAGAAAAAACATGGTTCATTAACCAAATCACTAAAACGTCAACAGATGAGGAGCAGATGAGGCTTCACTCCTCTCACCATGCAGCTCAGAGTCAGCTGGTCCATCGGGTTTAGTGCGTCAGTGTTTCTGGGGTCTGGACAGAAAACAGGAATAAAGTCACCAGAAAATCACATCTGGCTTTTTAAATGCAAACATTACCTTCTCAGTAAATTAGGATGTCACTATAAAGTGTGTTAGTTTGAGTAAATTAATTCAAATTTTGACCAAAAGTTGTCTCACAGAAAATGATAAAGTTAAAACTCTTTCCACAATGACTAAACTTTGGCTAAAAGTGACAGAACTAATGAAAACTTTTAGTTCTATATATTATACGGATATATTTCTCAGATATATTTATTATAAGTGGCGATATAAAAAGTATTTATTTTCAGTATTTTAGGGAACTGGAGTCAAGGCTCCTCAAACATAAAATGCAGCCCTTAAAAACAATTTAGAACAGGCATCTTCAGGACACCAAAAACATGGAAACTGATTCTCATCACTAAAATGCACAGAAGCTAAACATGATCATATTCAATGATACTCTAATAGAATCAACAGAAGAGAAAATGGTAAAGATCATTCTGACAATACAGACAGATTTTAGGGTTTTCAAGTTATCATAAATCTAAATTATCATGACAAAAAATATTTTATAATAATAATACAATAGTTGTCTTCAATAGACATAATAAATGCAGGTTTTTAGCAGTTTGTCAGTTTTCAGGGAATAATTATATAAATTTTCCTCAACAGAATGACACTAAAATCACAGTAATACATATTTTAATTAATTTGTTTTCTCTAATTAGGTTGGTAAATGTTTATTTTACATCATTTTATAGAAGAAAATGTATCCATCCTTTTAGAACTTAAATATAAATCAAGCGGTTTATATTTTGGTAGTTCTTTAAAAATTGCAACAACAAAAAAACAAAACTGAATTTGACTCTTTTTTTTCAAAATTTAAATCAACAATTTAAATTTAATTATGGAAATAAATATTAGATGCTATTCTAACTCTGAGACCCTTAGGACTTCGTGTTGGTCACTTCTCCGTTTGCATATTTAACAAAAACATTTCTGAATATTTAAGTTTCATCTGTCTGTAGTGATGTTCATGTGTACCTGCACGTGAATGCTGCTGTCATCTCCTGCAGGGCATCAGTACTGCTGGTGCATTTGGTTCATGAATATTAGGGTGAAATAATGGAAGCACGCTGCAGGAAAACTGGCTGAAATCAGCGCGGCTGCAGGTGTTTGTGATTTTTAAGCAGCAAAATGTGGAAACAGCTGAGAAGGAAAAGATTTGCTCAGATTGAAACGTCCGGTTAGACGCGTTTTCAGAATAAAACGATGATTATGCAACTCTAGGAAAGCTTCGGTGAGAGTTTTGTGGTTCCTTTCCATTTTCTGATCTTACTTTTAAAACATGTTTAATCAGAATAGTTAAGGCTTAGAAACTACTTTCGTCCGATTAAGGCGAAAAATGAATATATTTCGGTATTTAATTAGAAAAATTGAGTCCAATGTAAAAACGGACACAAACTGTTATCTCTACACTTAGAACATATAAATTATATATTTTTGGTTTAATGAAGCTGTGGAGATAAGTATTAGTTTCCGTTGACTTGAACTAGGACACTCTGGCCACCAGGGGACGTTTCGTGCTGACTTTGTGATGTAAATCCAGTTTTTATTTCATAATTTACTGGAAACAAATTAAACTTCTGACTCCAGAGGATCTTATCTGCCAGCAGGAGTTCGTTGGTATTATTTTTGATTTAATCAGGGCTTCATCGTGTTTGAGACAACGGGAGTAAAATTTTGGCAAACAAACAAACAAACAAACAAAGAAACAAACAAACAACAAAAAAAACTTGTAAAAGTTAAATCTAATCAAAATTAAAGTTAAATCTGTCCACGATGCTCATACGTCATAGTTTTTACTAATGCCAACTGATCAACTCTGTTACCTCTTGTGATGTCATCAATCCAAATACATACGAAACAGAAACAACAGCTGTCAAACATTATGTCCGGTAAAATTCTGCAGTGGAAATGATAATGCTTTTCATAATCCAGTTATATTTTTCATGACAGTGAAAAAAATTACTGCATATTATATTTTGACAGTGCTTTCGATATGAAGGGACTGTCATATGCTTTCATATTGAAAACATGAAAGCATGTTTTCAAAACAGTGAACACAATATGTTTGATATAATCTTGTGTACTTTATAATTATGACCATAGTAGTTTTAATTTTATTTTATTGAAGATACAGGTGTAGTAAATAGGAATACATATATGTGAGAAATAACATTTAAAAGTTGCAGCTTTTTTTCCTCCTTCTCGCAGTTCCGTAGTACCCCGCTAGGGGGAGCGGTGGAGTCGGAATGCCCTCTGCCGTCCGTGCGTAAGATCCGGCCTGGGGGAAAGGGATGAATGTTAATTTCAAAGATGGCGGCGGAGGGAGGAGGGAAGGAGATGAACGAAATTAAAACTCAGTTCACCACTCGGGAAGGCGTCTACAAACTCCTCACTCACTCCGAATACAGCCGTCCCAACAGGGTGCCTTTCAACTCGCAAGGTTCCAACCCCGTCAAGGTTTCCTTCGTGAACGTCAACGACCAGTCGGGTAACGGCGACAGGATCTGTTTCAATGTGGGCCGTGAGCTCTACTTCTACATCTACAAAGGCGTTAGAAAGGTACTGTACTGACTAGACTGGTGTCAACGAGGATTCCGGCTCTGCTTCCTCAGCTCTTGCTGAAGTTTAGGCTGATCTTTGCGCTGTTGAAGAACTCTTGACAGGTGCTTGACTTTCAGCTCAGTTAGCATAAGCTAATTAGCTTAGGCTAGGCTATTAGTTAGCCGGCTAACGACTTGCTAAGGCTGCATCTCCACCGAGTTCAGAGGCTAAACTTCTTCTTCAGACTAACTCTATGAGGTTATATGAATATTTTAGGGGTAAATGCGACCTTTGTTCCAGACAGAGCGACCTGGTTCGTAAATACATTTGGTTTCAGGTCCAGTTTGTGAAGAAGCTGTCAACAGTTATGCTGTCGACTTGGTTTTGACTGACAGGTGTCGATAACTCCAGATTTACCAATGTTTGATTGGAGTTTGGGGCGATAAAAGCATCAGGGTGTTGATGTTCATAATATTGATCATAATTGTATAATGAGGTTAATTAGTACGGAGCCCGCCAGGGGACATGGGGATTTTATTTTCTTTTGCGTTCCCTTGCAATAATTGAATACTGTAAGCCTTTCTTACGGTGGCCGCGGTACTTTCTGCTTTAATACAAGGTTATGTGAGGTTTTTCCATGAATGTTAATATCTCTTTGTGAAATATCTGACATTTTATATATATTTCTTTAGTATAGAAAGGCACCACAAACCTATAATATAAACAGAAACGTTCCGTAAGTAGGAAAGAAATAAAATACATCCAAACTGTTTGGACTATTTCTGAGTTATTATCGCGGGTAATAAATCATCTGTCAGTTTTAATTGTGTCTCTGTTGTGCTGCTTGTCTGAATGATTTAAAGGGCTTTCAGTGATGTTCCATCTTAGCCTTAACAGACATAAACATGCAGTAAATAAATCGATTTTCAATCAGTGTTTTGCACCAAAGAGTTAATACTAATGAACACGTTTTCACTGAGGCTCTCTAAGAGCCATATGAATTAAATAAGTAATTATTGATATGACAGGAGCGGCTTTGACACCTGGGTGGTGGGTGTGTCGATGTGGCCGTGACGTCATCAGGTATGAATTGAAGGTTACTGGCTGCTGGCTTTGAGTGTATGAGGAAGCGGTGAGCGGGATGGTCAGTCCTCGCAAAGTTTGGAGCCTGATAATCAAAATGGAATAAATCGATAATTGTGACAGAACAAAGAAATGGTTTGGAGTTGATTGATACACGGACAGATGAGGTTCCAGAGTTAACCCTCTACCACCATTAGTTTGCTGTGTTTCATAATAATAAAACTTATTTATTATTATTAAGTCTTTGGTGCAAAAAACTGATTGAAAATCTATTTATTCACTGCTTGTTTATGTCTGTTAAGGTTGAGATGGAACTGAACATGAAAACCTTTTAAACCATTTATACAAGCAGCCCAACAGAGACACAATCAAAACTGTCAGATGATTTATTACCCCGCGATAATAACTCAGAAATAGTCCAAATTAGGATGTATTTTTATTTTTTCCTACTTACGGAAAGTTTCTGTTTGTTTCATAGGTTTTTGGTGCCTTTCTATCCTAAAGAAAAATATATAAAACTTCAGATATTTCACAACAAGATATTGATGTTCATGGAAAAACCTCACATAACCTTATATTAAAGCAGAAAGCAGTACTTTCTGCTTTTCCCATAAGAAAGGCTTACAGTATTCAATTATGCCACATAACTGATCAGTACAGTAATGCGAGGAAACGCAAAAGAAAAAAGTTTCCCCATGTTTTCCCCTGGACGGCTCCGTAAATTAAAGACAGAACAACCTGGTGTGTAACACAAAAGACAAGACAAAACACAAGAATGATCACAGTAACATTTATGATGGCTGGAAGCAAGTATGCTAAAATGTCAAAACAATAAATTTAAAAGAGCAATAAAACATCTGTTAACCAATACTGATAGTAAGATTCAATTAAGTTTTTCACAATACATCTCTCAAGGCACTTTACAAAAAAAGCCTTTTCAGTTCAATCACTCGTTCTTTCCAGTTGAACCCAGCAGTACATTTGGTTCAGTTCATTATTTAAATTAGTTCAGTTTTCATCAACTAACAGACTTTGGTTAAAACAATTCTCAAAACAGCAACGTTCAGTAACTGATTTTAAAACTTGATTAAATTTGTTAAAAGAGCAGAGTCATCATTTTTGCTCTCTGTTCTATTGGGTGTTAACCATAAATCATTAACAAACTAGGCAGTTATTGCTGCGTTCATCCACAGTTACTTGTTCACAGCCGTCAGTGATCTTTGTAACGTCTCATGTGTGTCGGCTGCCGGATTATTGGACTGAACTTGTTGCTCTTTTACAGTTTTTCTTACTGATCTTCTTCCCTGAGACATTCAGTTTGGATCTTAAGCAATAATTTTCATCCGTTGTTGTAACCTTTACATACTGCTTCTACTTTTATAGCAGCAGTTGTTATTATTATTCTCATTGCCTGGTCAGTTTATTTAATGGATGTCGTGTTCAGCAGTGGAAAAGTTTAAAGTCCATTGTAATAATTTTTTAAGTATAAAATATGAAAAAATGAAACGGGGGATGGAAACTGTTGACGTTTCCAGACTATTTACATTCTAAAATATATTCATGTAAAATAAAACGGTCTAAAAGCAATTTAAAACAGAAGAAACAAAGAAAACACAATTTTCTGTGAAATGAACAACTTCTTACCTTTTATTGATTTAATGATAACCAGCAGGGCACCGGTTGCAATTTTCTGACCGATCGCTGATCTTTAAGGTGGCAATCACATAAACTCCAGTCCGTTTCTCTAAAAGGTCCGGTTCGTTTTCCGAGGTGTGAACGCTAATCGACCTCTGACCTGGTCTAAGGTGAGTCCGCCAAAACTCAGGCTGGGTTTGGTTGAAGGGAAGTCTGGTTCGGTTTGATGTATGAACGCCAAGCGGACCAGAGACCGCTCCAAAAGCAGGAAGTGGACTACAGCACAGGGCATTCTGGGTAAATACAACGAAAGCTAACGTGCTAGCCTAGCGCTAGCAGGAGAAATGGCTCCTGGTCTTTAGCCAGAGACTAAAGAGAAATCCTCCAACTGCCAAAATCTGATGCCTCCATTTTGTTTCCATCTGGTGAAGAAGGAAGTTGCTCTCAGTGTCTTCAGAGGTTTTTGTGTCGGGCGCAGCGCCCCCACAGGCCAGGAGGGGAACAGGTTGCTCAAAGGGTTTGGTTGGTTTGACACATTTTTATCTAAAAGGTTCAAAATGTTTTAAAAAATATTTTCCTGATTTTAAAAAAAAAAACATTTAATGAAGAAAGCTATGAAAGGATTTGTTTGGATGCTGTGTTGTTTTGTAGTCTTTATTCCTTTCTATGTAAAGGCTTGATGAGTCTGAATAATCCCTGGAGGTTTGCTCTAACGGAGCACTTAGTGTTGTAAATTAAACTGAAAGGATTCATCGATTATCTTCTACAGAAACAACAAGACAAAGTAGAGCGGAGCTGCATGAGGAAGAGATGGACTTATTTTATATTAAATAATGAATTCAGTTGTAATTAAAGAAAATCTAACAGTTTTTTACACAATCAAGATATTTTTGCTGCTTTTAATGAATCCCTCACCACCCCTAATATTTATTATTATTAGCATTATTATTAGCATGCAGAGTGTGAATGGTGCTGTATTCTGTATTGTTCAGGCCTAATTGAGAGATTTTAAAAAAAAAAATACTACTTCATTCATTTCTTCTGTCTCTCCTCAGGCGGCCGACTTGAGCAAACCGATAGACAAGCGCATTTACAAAGGGACGCAGCCCACGTGCCATGACTTCAACCACCTCACGGCCACGGCAGAGAGCGTCTCCCTGCTGGTGGGCTTCTCTGCTGGGCAGGTGCAGCTCATCGACCCCATCAAGAAGGAGACGAGCAAACTGTTCAACGAGGAGGTAGGCAGCCGACCAGATGGTTCCCACTGCTGCTCCTGGCATCTCCAGTAGGATAAACACAACGTTTAGCTGCACACTGGGCTTTACCTCTGCTAGATCCTTTACTGAAACAATCTTCAACTGATTTAGTAATCAATTAATCGTTAAATGGAATCTAAAAAAGACAATTTGCTTAATATAAACAAAATCTTTGTAAATATATTGAATTAATCATCTAATAATTTAAAACTAGCTCAATAATTTCCATTTTTATGATTTATTGCTTTTCTCTTTTCTTTCTCTCATTGGATGATAAAAGTCTTCAGTCTGGTGTTTTGGTGTCAACTGCATTTTTTTTTGAGGGACAGTTTTGATTACAGAAACTTCACCATTTACTTTATTGGTTATTTTGCATATTTGAAATGTCTTCCAGGTTCAAAGTTTATTATTATTTAAAGTTTATCAATCTATTAGAATGTGTTCTTTCATTATTATAGCATATTCCATGAAATGGTCTGAACACAATATTATTGCTTATTGCGATAACTTCTGTGACACTTTATCATCCAGGCGTAGTCATCATGCCTGTTGCTTCGTGTTCGGTCTGTTTCTCTAACCCGATCTCCTCTCCCTCCCTCGGTTCTGCGATGCCAGAGGTTGATCGATAAATCCCGAGTGACGTGTGTGAAGTGGGTTCCGGGCTCAGAGAGCCTGTTCCTGGTGTCGCATGCCAGCGGCAGCATGTACCTGTACAACGTGGAGCACACCTGTGGCACGGCGGCGCCGCACTACCAGCTGCTGAAGCAGGGCGACAGCTACTCCGTCCACACCTGCAAGAGCAAATCCACGCGCAACCCGCTGCTGAAGTGGAGCGTCGGCGACGGCGCGCTCAACGAGTTCGCCTTCTCGCCCGACGGGAAGTTCCTGGCCTGCGTGAGCCAGGACGGCTTCCTGCGCGTCTTCAACTTCGACGCGGTGGAGCTGCACGGCACCATGAAGAGCTACTTCGGCGGCCTGCTGTGCGTGTGCTGGAGCCCCGACGGGAAGTACATCGTGGCGGGCGGCGAGGACGACCTGGTGACCGTCTGGTCCTTCCTGGACTGCCGCGTCATCGCCCGCGGACACGGCCACAAGTCATGGGTGAGCGTGGTGGCGTTCGACCACTACACCACCAGCGTGGAGGAGAGCGACCCCATGGAGTTCAGCGGCAGCGACGAGGACTTCCAGGACCAGGTGGTCCAGTTCGGGCGGGACCGCGCCAACAGCACGCAGTCCCGCCTCTCCAAGCGCAACTCCACGGACAGCCGGCCCGTCAGCGTGACGTACCGCTTCGGTTCGGTGGGCCAGGACACGCAGCTGTGCCTGTGGGACCTCACCGAGGACATCCTGTTCCCACACCTGCCCCTGTCTAGGACTCGGACGCACACCAACGTGATGAACGCCACGGGGCCGCCCGCCGGCGCCGCCATCATCTCCTCCAGCAACACTACGAACGGAAACAACGGCAGTGCCAACACACCGGGAGTCACCACGCTACCGCGCTCCAACAGCCTGCCGCACTCTGCCGGCACCGCCAACAGCACCGCCAAGACCTCTGGCACCGGCGGCGGCACTGGCGGCGGCATCATGGACAGCGCCATTGCCACCGGTGTCAGCAAGTTCGCCACGCTCTCCCTGCACGACCGCAAGGAGCGGCACCACGACAAGGACCACAAACGCAACCACAGCATGGGTCACATCAGCAGCAAGAGCAGCGACAAGCTCAACCTGCTGAGCAAGAGCAAAACGGACCCGGCCAAGACGCTGGGCACGCTGCTGTGCCCGCGCATGGAGGACGTGCCGCTCCTCGAGCCGCTCATCTGTAAGAAAATAGCACACGAGAGGCTGACTGTACTCATATTTTTAGAGGACTGTTTAGTGACTGCTTGTCAGGAGGGATTTATTTGCACATGGGCGAGGCCAGGCAAAGTGGTAAGTTCTTTCTAACAGGAAGTGTGGGGAGGTTGGAGTGCTGACTTCCTGTCTGTCCTTCTCAAACTGCTTGTGTTGGATTCTCCGGTTTTTTATAGCAACGTTTTTATTTGGCAGCCAGGTCATCTGGTAAAACTTAAATGTGCAACTGCTTTCATAGGAAGTGTTTAAAACGTTTCGATGAAAACGTCACAAAAATCATTAAACAGGATGAAATTTGTCGAGTTGCCTGAAAATCCTCATGTTCAGAACGTGGCTCCTTTATTTTATTTTTTTATAAGTTTTCAATTTGAATCTATTCCAAAACATTGCATCTTTTCTGTTTCTAGGAGATAAAACAGAAGATAAACATTTTTCTTCACATTTGCATCTTTTTGTTTTTACTCCCCATCAGTTTGGACACAAAAGCAAATGTATTTTTAAAGATTGGTGTAGAAATATTACAGAGCAAATGTCAAAAGTGATGCATAGACATTTTTTAAAATATGCAAATGCCAAAATTAACTTCAGTTTTACACTTCAAATTTACAGATTGGTTTTAATTTCAGGAAATGTTATTTATTTTTGTCCAATGTGTGCAGATTGGTGGATATTCAGTTAATGGAGGTGAAATGGAAATCGAGTCAGATTTGAATAAACAGGAGAAAAAAAAATCAAAATTCAACCGAAAATCTAGTCAGATTTTATACCAAAACAGCCAAAAGTTTTACCAAAATAACACTCAGAAATGTTCAGGGATCCAGAGGAAGACAAGTAAAAATTCCTCTGCTTTCGTCACTTTATTGAGTTTTGGATAAAAACTCAGCTCAGAAATCAGAAAGTTTGGGCAGGTTGGCTAAACTGAGGCCAATATTTATCAGAAATCTCACTGTCATTTAAAGCTGTTTGAGTTTATTAACTGACAGCAGAGAAAACCTAAATTAATATCCTGATCTGCATAAGGAATATTTAATCTCTTTTCTAAGGAGGAAAAATAAATTTGTCGCGTCTGACCTGATTGGTTTGCTTTAAAACAGCTGAAATGCCATCAATAAAAACGTTTATTTTGATTCTGGAATGAAGTAACTTTCAGAAAGCGTCCCGTTCCGACTGACTTCAAGCGATTTGGTTTTAGAAAAATTCCCATGATGCTTCAGCTCATATTTCAGCAGAAGCGATGAGTTAAACCCCTGAAATGACAAACTGAACTGCGATAACTCTGATTACCAGTGCAGTTAACGTATTTTTGGAACAATATCCAGACCTGTGAAGCGTTGAGGGAGCAGACGTAGAGTCAGGAAGTGCCTTGGTGATGAAAAACTCCTGTTATTCCCAGACGTTTGATGGAAAGTTGGGCTGTTTTGTTGCTTGATTTCTGACTTTCCCAATGCAAATCTCCTTGTTTTCCTTTTTCCAGGGTTTATTGTCATCCCAAAACCAAGCCAGCTCTCCCAGTGGAACAGTAGTATAGCCAGAATATTTCTGCTGCAACCCAGAGTCTGATGCTGCTCTTCACCTGCAAGCATTGCAAGTTTTCCTGTTTTCTTTTATTCCCGGTTCTGCTGTTTGTCACTGGAGTTAGAGGAGCGCCGCGACCTTTTTGCCATCGCACCGCTCCTCTTTTCTACTCACTTTTAACACATTTTAGATTTTTTTTTAATTAATATACTTGTCAGATTTGTCAGCTCTCAGACTGTTATCCCCGACGGTTTATTTCCCTCAGAACCACCAACTGAAATACACGTTTTGGAACAACTTTATTAAAAAAACATTACGTCCATCTTTATCCTCCCACCACTTCTGTCTCCTGTGACTAGAAATCTCCCCATTAATGACTTTGCACTGATTTTCTTTAGTTTTTTATACTCTGATGGAGACAGCGGAGGGTTGGCTGCCTTGTTGCACTCGGCTGAAGGCGAAACGCTGCAATCAGTCTTTTTAAAGGAAAAATGGTTTGCACTTAAATTAGTTTATTAGAACAATATAATGGCTTTACATTGTTGGGTGTGCTAAGAATTTACAAATGGCTAATACAGTAGGTGAAGAAAATGCTAAAAAATATTAAAACCTTTATCTATTGAGCATTTATTTTAATATTATTTCAGATTCAAATCTGCTCTGTATCATAATGTGTATATTGTAATTAACTGATTTGATGGGGGCCTAAGCAAACTACCATTACTCCAGTGGAAGTTTTGTCATTGATAGTTATATTTCTAAAGCCTAAAGTATACATATTAATAATATTAAAATAATCTTGAATACATTGTGTTCTGGTGGTTGTTTATTTCTCTGCACTGACATCATTTTGTGTTAAAAATATTTCAGGTTTAATCACCAACAATGTGTTTTTATATACATTTTACACAACAGCAGCTTTATTTCATGTTTTACTTGAATTGTCTTTATTTTCACATTATTAAAATGCAACTTTTTCACACTGGTTGCTGACTAAATCAGTTTTATTGGGTTCATATCTCATCAGAGTGTCACTGTTTGCCTTTTTGAGGCTCAGTAGATTAATGTCAGTATAATTCTCGCATTGCCTTGCAAAAGTTTTCAAACCCGTCAAACTTTTCCACCTTTTGTTGCACAACAGCCAAAAACTGGAAAAGGAAAGATTTTGACTTTTTTACTAGTAAATTCAATTCAAAATACTTTAGTGACCCCAAAGGGAAATAAAAAATATTAACTGAAGTCACCTAATTAATATTCTATCATTTAATTGTCAGTGTAAATAATCCATAAAATCTGAGAAGTGCGGCATGCACGTCTGTCTCCAATATTTTCCCTCCAGGATTATCCTGGATTTAGCTCCGCCCATTTTCCCATCCACTGCGACGTTTTCCTGTCTGCACATCCCCTCAGCATCATGCTGCCACTTCCATGTTTCACTGTTGAAAGTGATGCATCATCTTCTTCCCGCTTTGTTTTTCATCAAAATCCCAGGAAAACTCATGGAAGCTTGATGTAACATGACAAAATGTGGAGAAGCTTAAGGGTGTGAATACTTCCTGAAGGCACTGCAAGTACTTTTGCTAAAACAATTTGTGTGGAAAAATGATCGTATCGCTGCTTTCCTCATCACACCACACAGGGAGTCACATTTATTATCCAAACTCCCTCAAGTTTGGAGTTTTTGCTGCAAACCAGCCATGAATGATCCAGGCAGGCGCCTGACAGTTTAAACCTAAAATGTTCTTTGGGTAAAAAATTAAAATAATTTGTGAAATATGACTGAGATGTAAACATGTATCACCTGAAAATATGGACCATTACACATTTCATAAGACAGCATTGGGGTTTACATGGTAATATGTTCAGGTTCAGGGGCCAAAAGTGCCACAATTCAACAATTACAAATGCAGATCTGTTTAAAATAAATAATTACATATAATTAAAGTTAATAAGTTAATGATTGTTCGGCTGCGTTCACACAGCAGGTGCTGATCAATTCCGATTTTCTTTTTTCATGCTACAGATTAAATGCGACCGCAGATTTCTGCGTGAACGGTTTGACCCGCATGCGCAAAAGAACATTGACGTCACACAGCAGCGCATTGCAGTAATAATGGACGTCGTGACAAGAGGAAAGTTTAAGGGGATTTGATTCGCAATCTGCTGCTTTGTGAACGTAGCCTGACGTCTACATACGTCATCTAATACTGAGATTTGATTGGTTGAGCTGCACAGCCAGCAGACCAATCAGCTCCTCTCTAACACTGTCTTCTGCTCGTTGACTATTAAATTACTTTATTCACTATTAACATGTAATTTAAATATTAGAACAATCAAATATAAACTGAGTATTTTATGATCTAAGAGTGTAAAGTCAGACGAGGATCAATAGGAAAGTTTTAAAATGATTATTTTATTCATTAAAGGGAGAAAATCTCTCCAAACCAACTCGGCATAATGTGAGAAAGTAATAAACCGTGAATCAGCTGAGATCAACCACATTTCATGATTTTACTGGAGTGGCCTAGTTAAAGTCTGCACTCTGATGTGCCAAATTTAAAACAATGCAGCAAAGATTGGATTGACGTTCCTCATCCCAAATACTAATTTTTATCATGAACACTTAATAGCTGCTAGTTTTAAGGGGTTGATCACTTTTTCACACAGAACCAGGTATATTTATACTTTAATGGATGAAATAATCATTAAACACTAGTCTGGTTTCTTGTTATAACAAAAAAGCAAAAACAAAATAAATCTGTAGGGGGAGGGAATTCTTTTCCACAGCTTTGTAATAACTGAATAATTTATTTGTTGAATTGCGGCACATTTGGCCGTCTATCCCAGCAGCAACTGAGAAGACGGCAGCTTGTTGGGTAGCAGGTTCCTCCGGGTTTTGGCTCCGTTTTGCGGGTCGGTCCGGTTCAAGCAGGCGGATTTTAATCTGAAACTCGGCTGGATTTTGGCTCTCAGGTTCCTCCTTCTTTCCGCTCCACAGGTGGCATGCAGAAGGTCTTCACCGTTATGGAAGGCCTCTCTTCCTCGGGCTGTGGAGAGAAGAAGATGATGGGATGTTTTTCTGCTTACAGCTGCAGCAGTTTTCCTAAAATGAAAAGACTCAACTGGGGCCTGAACACACAGAGACGAACACGGTGAACACATGAGGATCCAAACGACATAATGCAGCGGCAATGAAAATGGTGTAGTAAATATGCCGGGCCAATCGGTGGCGCTGTAACTCCGCCAGAGAACCACCAAAAACGCACAAGGGCAGTGTTGCCAGATTGGACAGGTTTCATTTTTTAAGTGCCTGGAATTCTGTCAAAGTTGGTAAAGAAAGTGTCACTATGTGGCGGAAAACAAAAATCCCGGTGCAACTTCATGATCTAGAACGTGGAAAGGTTTGTTATCACCATTGTAAATCGAAAACAAGTATAATTTTCTGCCAAAATTTTGACCTTTATCTCAGAAATGTTCTAGGGTAAAGCAAGGATTTTTCTGAGTTTCAAAACTTCAACATTTTCAACTTTTAAAACTCAGAAATTCCCAAGTTTTTTCTAGAAAATTTCTGAGATGGATCTAAAAAAATTTGAGTTTCTTCTGACCAAATTTTCGACTTTTCTAATTCAGCAGTGTTTTAGTTTCTTTTTTCTCCCTACAGTGGCCCTCGTAACCATCATGGAATTGACTTGGCACCACAAGAAATGAAATAAAATAAATATAAAAATATTAACATTTGTCGAGTTATCGTTTGAAAAAGACAGGCTTGCATGGCCACATGGAAACATGAAACCAGCATTCTGAAATGTATTTGGTTTTAAAACTGTTTCTGGTCTCAAGATGCCCAATCCGTGCAGAAAACCTTTACGGATTCACCTGTGTGGACGGGGCCTTGAGCACCTGTGTCTGGCACTTTTTTGGCGAGATGGGCGGCAGTGCCGGCTTGTGGTTGAAGGTAAAAGTAGGAATAGCAGAGAAAGGGAACGGAAAGTGATGTCCGTGAGCGGCCATGTTGAGTCTGGTCAGCTGCGCCAGGTGGGGGGCGTTCCTCCGGCTGTGGGGGTCAGCCGCTCGCTTCGGGTTGTGCTGAGGAGAGACGCAACTTTTCACTGATTCATCCGTTTCTCAGCCAGACCTGCCGGGTTTGTTAAAGGCTTACGTTTACTAGAGGCGTCTGTCTGGGGTGTCTTCCTCTCAGCTGTTTGCCCAGTTTGGTCGGTCGCCACATGTGCGGCGACTTCACGGTGTTTCCCTTCTCGTCCAAGTTCTCAGAACTCCTCTGAAGCGTCTCTGATTTCTTCTCTCCCATCCTGAAACACAAAACCAACAGTTTTCTTCTTAAAGATGGCCGATTATGCTTCCTTGAACAGGTGAGGTCTACGAGCTACGAAACAGCAAAACTTGTTCTTAGATAAAGATATTTCAGTCTGCTCAGTTCTGCCTATTTATAGCTGTTTTAGGGCGACTTTTTTTTTTAATCAATTTTAGCAAACAAATTGATCATTTTTTTTTAAAAAAAATTTTTTAGCAATTTAATAGTCAAAATAATCGATACTTTAATTGATATGTAAGGTAGTGGTTAGATTTGCACCTGATTTCCCTGAAGTAGGTGTGCTTCAGGGCGGTGTCTGCAGAGATGCGCTCGTCCGGGTCGTAGGCCAACATCTGATAAAGCAGAGAGATGGCCGGCGCCGGGCAGCTGGGCAGAAGCCGCGAGATGCCGGTTCCTTTCTTTGGAGGGAAGTTGAATTGCATCGCTCTCGACCTGACAGCAGGAAAGAAGTGAGTTAGATCTACTGACTCTATGTCTATACACGCTACCTTTATCACGTTTTGACTGATTACAACCAAAAACCAGAGAATTATGAGCATCATGGTGATGAAGCAGACCGGTTTCATTTCTGATTAATTAGACATTTCTGTATAGATTTTTTTGTCAAAGTTATGGCTTTAAATGTGTAACCCGCAATTAGTCAAAGACTTTTATTTTTGCGGGCCCACTTCCTGTGTTGCCCCAAACTCTGCCAGCTTATTTAAAGCCACGCCTCTAGCGTAGTTTAAAGATCCTCACCTGTTTTCCACTGTGATTGTGGCTTGCTGCTGGCGTCCTCTTCAGAAATTCCTCT